>JAWMRA010000164.1:26767347-26847874 GCA_035584735.1 Pseudotriccus pelzelni | reverse complement strand
GTGGCCATGGCGGGGCGCGGGGCAGCCCCCCGCGGCACCACCACCTGCCGCCCCCTCCGCCGCCGCCGCCGCCGGGCTGCGGGCCCTCGCCGTGCTCATCGCCCGTGCCCCCGCTGCCGGAGAGCAGGGTCCGGCACCACCGGCGGCAGTCGCCGGAGCCGGGCAGGAGCTCCCCCGAGAGGAAGAGCCCCAGCTCCCCTGTCTGCAAAGGTGAGCGCCGGGGGCTCCGGGGCGGCTGCGGAGGCGCGTCCCGGGCGGCCGAGCCGGGTGCGGGGAGGGGGCTGAGGCCGGCGGTGGGTCCGGGCGCGCCGTGCCCCGGGGCAGAGGCAGGGACGGGGCTGTGCCCGGGCTGGTGCCCGCCCTGCCCCTTCCCTGGCCGGCGGCAGCGCCTGCGGCCGTGTGTGCGTGGAAGGGCTCGTTGCTTTTGTTGCCGCTCTGTTCCGTCCTGGCTCTCAGAAGAGGGACAGAGAGCCAAGCGTGCCATGTGGGGGGTTGTGGCCGCTCCTGTAGTACCGCGGGTACTAGAGGGGTTCTGTGGTGCTGATGTGCTTCAGATACTTGGACAAAAGCCTGAGGTGCATTTGGTTTTGGGGGGCTGTTGTGAAGCCTTCGCATCTCCCCTGTGTGCACTTCGTGCCAGATGGTGTGGGTGGTTTTGATCCAGTGTCCGCAAGCTTGCGATTAGAGGACTAACTGGTGCTACAGACATGGCACAGAGATGTAGGAAAAAAGTATTCAGTATCTCTCTCAGTAGTTACTTTCAGCATGAACCCTGCAGAAGGATGTGTGAGCTTGAGAGTGCTGACAAGCTTGTGCTACAGCGAAGATAGAAAATAGCGTGGGGATGGCATACATTTTGTAGCAAACTGCTTTTTAACGTTTTTGAATAATTAAATAATTCTTACTGGGAATGTTGTAATTCAAGCATCTGGTTGAGGATAACGGAGGCTGACATGTGTAAGCCCGTCTTCTTCTTGGGATAAAAGTTCACTCAAAAATGCACGAGTGAGGCTTTGTGTTCATGCCTTCAAATCTCGAAAAGACCTGTTACTTTTGAGATACCAAAGCTCACAGCTACTCTTTTATCATTAAATTGCCTGTGCTAATCTAAACAATAGTTTATCAATAGGCAGTATATGCAGAAATCCAGGACCAACCCTGTCTTCAGCACTCCTGCTTCTCCTGATATTCTTTCACCTTTCTAAAATGCTAATTGTAACCAGCCTACTACGTTGGTTTTTTTTTCTTTTCTCCTATCCTAGCTCTTGGGCAATGATGCTGCCCAATTGGAAGTCATAACCAGCTGGTACAAGATGACTATGTGCCTGCTTGTCTGCAGTGTAAGAGAGCCCCAATAAGGTCCTGAATTAGATTTTTCCACTTTCCAGATAAGAGTAATGAGGGTTTTATTAGGGTTATGTTCTGAGGCTTTGAATCGAGAAATGTGTGCATTTTTCATTTGAGACTCTTGTTAATCAGTAGTCTGAAAGACTTTATACACATCGCAAAATCCTGTCTTCATCCTGTGAACTTGACAGAACTCTTGCCTTCGGTGCAATCTCCTGGCCTTGAGAATGAGGAACAGGGTGGTTAGCCTTGAGATCCACGTTCAAATAGTCTTAATGAAGGCATGTATCAGACCACTTATGGCAGAAAAGTTTCACATTTGGCCGTTTTGTAGAAGCCTGCTGAAACCATGTTGACTTCTTTACTACAAATTAATTAGCAGATAGAAGGAAACAAGTAATTTAATCACTCTACCATGTTAAGATAACTCCAGTGGCTTGTTACAAGATTTGTGAAAACAGGAGAGTGGTGTCCATTTAATTGCTTCCACATGTTTAAATTTTTGAGCAGTACTTGTACGGGCCCCAAATGCAAATTAAAACGGTTTAATATTGCTCAACATTTGTCTTGTGTAGCCCAGTGCTTGATAGAGACTGAGAATCTACTGCAGTATAACCTGGGTTTTCTTGTTTCTTGCTTTCCCTTGGTGGTGGCTTTTGTTGATTCCTACAACTGCAGCCATGTTTTTTTTAGATTAAAATGAACCTTGAGGTTAGACAAATGATAGCTTCTTCTGAACTTGGACAGTGATTGTATCCAAATACAAGTTGTGTACTTTAGACTCAACTTCATGTTTTACCGATTTTTTTTTTTTTTTTCCTTCCCTGGAAGCAGTTGAATAGTTTTGAGTGTTAGTTTTCATGAACCTGCTTTACACTTGAAGAGGCCAACTTCTGATGTACAAATGTTACTTCTTTTGCTTCTTCTGTGGTTTTGGGTGTGGTTTTTGTTGGTTTGGGGGTTTTTGTCCTAGATTTCTGAATGGAATTGCAACTAAATGTTGGAAATGCTTAACTGAATTTTATGTTGATTATGGGATAATTACAAATAGAAGATTCTATTATACAATTTCTAATTTTCCTTGTTTTTCTTGGCCCTTTCCTCTCTCACAAATAGGACCAGGAGCCTGGATCTTGCTACTACCCCATTTTGATCTTTTACTTTCCCTTTCTGCAGTCTCTAGTACCTACTTCAAGGACTTCAGCTTTTAATTGCACGTTATTGTGCTCCGTCCTTCCCATCACTGGTGTGGCCTCATTTCTACAATGTGATGTCTGTCCTGTAATCTCCAGTTTTGGCTCCATTTTCACATATGCCTTTTTACCTGTCTGCAAACCACACTGTTAGAGGACGTTGTTGTAACCTACTAGTACACTGCTGCAAAGTGAGATGGAGAAATGTGTATGTTCCCTGTTTATTGTTGGTTTTGTCTTGCTTTATTTACTGAATGAAGACCTAACGGGGTCTTATTATTTGTGTTCTTATATAAAGCACATCATCTCAGAGGAGTTCAACTGCTCAACTCAAAAAATGGTTTAATGTACCAGGCTGTGTAAACAAGAAGGTCAAGACCAGAGCCATAGCAATTGTTTTCTTTTAAGTGCCTTGAAGTAGTGAGAGATTTCTCTTCTGGATGCTGAACTTTCTGGCATATTCTAGTTAACTGTATTGGACATTTAAACTCATTCTGAAATTAAGGAGAAAAATTGGTTAGTTTTATCTGGAACTAAGTTGACCTCTCACTGTTTATGTAGAAGCGTGGTATTAAAGTGTACTTGTGTGAAAGGCAATAATAAAAATAGTTATAACAGTACATAAAGTCTGAAAGAGATCAGATGTGAACTCCTTGGTAGAGAGGAAGAAATGGAACTCCGTTACACTCTTAAATTTCACCATAGAATTTATTTATTTAGTAATTGGAGTGACACAATAATAGCTGCAGACCTGTCAACCTTAATTACCAAGGTTTTGCAGTAGTTCTGAAAGTTCTGTAGGATAAGAGGGTATAGAAGGCTTTGTGTACCATTACATGCCTGCTTTGCTTAAATAGACTGTTTTACAAGTGGTAGGTGTAAAGAAAATGAATTCATTTTTGCAGCATCATACTTAAAGGTTTCTTGTGGCCAACACTTCCGGTGACTTTATTGAGATTAAAAATGTTTTCATTCACTAGAATTAAGTAACTTGAACATCTCGGGCCTTCTGAGGTTTGGTTTTGTAAAATACCATTAATTCAGCCATTCTTCTACAGCGGGACAATTTTGAATTACTAATGATAGTTCTCGTACGTGAGGATAATAGCCAGGATTGTCTTCCAAAGGGAGAATACACAGTTGGGCTGTGTGTCTGCTTTTAATGCCCTGCGTCTGTTAAGTTCTTTTAATGAAACATGAAAAGTAGGTGAAGTCCCAGAGATCAGTTGTCTTTTTGGAAGAGACAGCTCTGCCAGCTGTGCCTGAGAGAGATCCCATGAATGTCCTTTCCAGGGAAGACCCTGACCAAAACAGAACAAGAAGGTCAGCTGTATGCCTTGACATTAGAGAAGCTAGATGAGTCTCACTCTCCTCATTTCTTTGGATAGCCCACTTATATAAAAAAAGCTTCAAGTGGAACTCTGTCAGGGAATTTTGTGAGTTCAGTGCTGTCTTATGCTTTTCCAGTGTCCCTCTTCTGCTGCTTGTTTTCTCTCAATATCTGTTAGACAGTGTTTCTTCGGACTTTTTATTTTCCTTCCTCAAAAATTTAATTTCAAATACATAGAGGTCAACAGGATGGTAGATCAATTTTCAAGTTACATTTTGGCAGTAGTCATTATTTTGTCATTCTAACAACAGTTCTAAACTTTTCCTGGAAAACTGAAAGGTGAATTTTCAGAGTGTTTTACCTCTTCAGACTTGCTTACTTTTAAGGCCTTTCTCTTTTTTCCATTCCTTTCTTTTACATATAGTAATTTTCCTCTGTGGAATAACTGATTTAAAGGTCTGTGTTTTTACACTAATTTCCTTTATCAATTGCAACTGGACCTGTATGATGAGACCCTGCCGAAGTCAGTGCACTCTTTCCTGCCTTTCAGTTAGTTGTTGGGAGGCGTCTATATTGGTTCAGTTTTGCTCTCGAGTCACGCTGTTGGGCTGCCTTAGCTTCCACTGCCTTCTGAGTGTCCTGACTTCACACTGGGATAGGTGTGTGTGCTGCCAGCTCACCTGTACAATTGCTGCAATTGCTCAGGGGTACAGCAACGACTGCTGAAAACGTGGTGACTTGCTTGTTACTTGCCTGCATTGTGGACTTCATTGGTTTGGATTGTGTATGTTCTGCTTATGTTTTGTTCTATTACTTTGCTTTGTTTGAGGCCAAATTGCAAAAATACATTTGTTTCTAAATAGATTTGTACTAGTGGTGGATGGATAGGAGGGTTGATATTTTTCACAAATACTGGTTTAAAGGGATAATCAGGCCAATTAAAACAGATCTAATATTTAAGAAGCGTCTATTTGATGAAACAGCTCCATTGTTTTTCATCAGCCACAGCTGTTGTAACTGTTATCTCTATGGAGGCAGATCTCTTGTTATGTAGGTCACATCAAGGGAAAATAGCAGCTGAACACTTGCTTCAAGTATTGTAGGGGAAAGTGCAATGAAAACATTGTATGTGTTCCCACTGAAATGTTTTGAAACAGCAAGAAGAAATGTGTAGTAGGCTTTGCCAATTTGCATTAAGACAGGTTGTAAAGGTGAAAAAATAAGTAAAAACATATCCAAGCATCCTTGCCCATCTAAATATAAGCAATTTGAAAAACAGAGTTCCTTGAAAGAATTTTTATTTCAGAGGAAAAGACAGTACTTACAGGCTTTGTGCCTCCAAACAAGCAGCTTCCCTTGAACTTAAATAGTAAACAGGCTCCTCAGTTTTCATTCTCTCTGTTTGTTCAGCAAAACAGTCTTTCTACTTTTTTTCTTTTTGTGGTGGAAAGGATAATAGATTCTGCTTCTCCAGTTCTGAAGCTGTCTGCTGCAGTGGCTTTGCAGATGATGTGACTGACTACATACACTTCCTGATTTATAATTTTTTTTCACATCCTTTGTTTCCTCTTAGTAAAAAGAGAGAAGCTTCTTGAAGAGGAACAGTAACTCAGAGAAAAACAGGGAGAGTACAGCAGCTAATTCTAAGACAAATAACATGTTTGATATAACTTTGAAGGCGAGTGTAATTTTGAAGGAGTGACACGTTGCATTACCATGCCACACTGTCCCATAGTACAGACAAAAGGAATTGTTTTGAAGTCTTCTGCTACAACCGGACCCTTCAGTGTGAGTGTGGTGGTAGTGGTAGTCAGGGAAATTCTTTGATATGGGGGTCTTAAGTGCAAACTCCAAAGCAGATTTGCTGCTGTACCCTGAGAACAAATCTGCTGTGAGCTCAGTAGTAAGGTTTTATCATTGTTGGTACTAGTAGAAATAATAAACTAGATGAGGTTTCCTGGCTCCTTTGTGTGAATGTGGCTGATTATAGCGCTAATAATTTTTTCCTCATAGTTGAATTGACATATTTCCCACATTTTCAGTGTGTACATTTCTAATGTGAAATTTGCATGAGGATATTTAGAGTAGAATGTCATTAGACATAGATGCTGTCCACACCACTGAAATCTATACCTACCAAGTTTTAATAATATTTATCATATGTATTTTTAGTAGTTTGCAACAGCTTAGAATTTGAATTCTGGACTTCTGATATCAGTGGTTTTAATTTCTGACCAGCAGTCAGACACTAATCAGGAACAATTTCTTTTGCCCATACATGAGTTTATGCATGAAACAAACTGCAATATTATTGATACTTTTAGTGCAGAATTCGTCCTAAGGCACAGTCAGGGAGGACATATGACTGAGTTTTTCCAGTGCCCTTTTAAAGCTTCCATCTGGTCTCTGAATCACGCTTGCTGTGTTCTAGCCATGTATTTTAGGCCTCTGTATTCATTAAAGGTAAGATTAATGCACAGTTCTTTCAAGTATAATTCTGTGGAGAGTAGATGAGTTGATAGTAAGCTTAGATCATTGTGATCTCAGTATTTGCATTTCCAAATATGTGAGCATTTATGTATATATATTTTATATATCTAAACCCTGGGTCTTTGCTGCTGCTCAGTCTCTTAAATTTAACAGCCTCAGTTACTGTTTTGATGAACCCTTCTTCAGTGTTTATTCTTAATAGCTTGCAGTGTAGTCTTTTACTGCCACTTTACTTAAGATATCATTGACAGATGGGATAGATACAAATTTTTATTTGTATTCTTCCTTCTCATGCTACTTCCTGTGTTTGTTACATTTAATCTCTTTTAATAGGGATTCTTCTTAGCATCTAATTTGTTCTGAAAAGGGATACCAATGTAAACAGTAAGAATGAGGTGTTGCTGAAGATACATCATCAGGCAAATATGCATGTAGTTACCAAATAGCATGTAAAGGGAGGAGATGACTTGATTAGCTTGTAAAATGTAAATCATTACCTTATCAAAGTTGACTTCTGGATCTAAGGGTTGAACCATATATCATATGCCATGTATCATGTACTGAGTGATTAATAAAACATGCTAGTTTATAGTGTTCCTTGAAGGGTAAAGGGCTAGTGGGGTGAACTCTAAACTTGACATTAAATTGAGAGTGTTCCACAGTTTTTTTCATTAACCTTTATGTATGAGGAAGCTTAGCTATTTTTATTTCTTCTACGCCTTCATCACTTAAGAAGCCAGTAGCAGTTTTACCTTTAAGGGAGTGAATGGTTGTGAGTGAGTACTAAGGCAACATTTGTGACATTAGGGTGTTTTTAAGGAAACTGTACGAACAGATTTCATAGCCTATTTAAACTGAATAGAGCCTGGCAAAGCAAACGTCATTTCCATATTAAAAGTATCTTGTTGTCTACTTAATAACATAGTAGTTCCCATTTGATGTGATTTCTTGCAGACTACTAAAATGAGTAAGTCTCTGTCTTGCTTTCTTTGTAATCAAGTGTTCTTGTTCTAGCAGACAAATCAAGACCACCTTCATCCAGCCCTTCCAGTATTGTTCGCCGGACTTCCTCCCTGGACACGCTTGCTGCTCCGTACCTTGCGGGACAGTGGCCTCGTGATAATCACGGACAAGCTGCTCCATGTATGAGAGACAAAGCCACACAGGTAGGACAGATTTTTGTCTTTGGGGTATTTAGATGTGAGGATGGGATTTAAATGTAAGGAGAAGGTTTTCGCTTGAGAACATTCACTTTAGCTTTTTTGCCCACAAGTTCCTTTCAAATTGCAGGGATCCTTTGCTACTGTGTATGTGAATTATTTAATTTCTCCTGCTGTGGATGCAGTCTGGCAGCAGGTTTCTCTAACTTGTGGGGTGAAAGAGGCAAACATATCAGATTTTAAATCCCTGTTGCTGGAACGTGGTTTCAACGACAGGTCTCCACTAATTTCAAAGAACATGAGTGAAATGCAGTTGGAAGAGGATCTGACAGCATGTGGGACATACTTGTGCTTGAAGCCATGCTAGTTCTGGGAACAGTAACAAAAATGTGGCCTCCTAGGTTTCAGTGTTCTGTCTAAGGACACATGTAGAATGTTGAGCAGAGGAGATCTGCGGTGTTACTGTGTGGCCTTCTCCAGATCCACGGCCTTTTGTGAAAAGGACCAGCATTCAAAGAGCAGACTGGTGGAGAACAAAAGTGCTTTGTAGAGGTACATGCCCGTGTGGATAAGGTGGACATAGAAACTGATGAAGAAAGGACAGCCTAGGAACGAGTTTTCTGTGCAGGAAAATGAATTGGAAAAATGGTTAGGAGGTGGGGTGAAAGAGGCAAGCAAACTGGAGTAAGAGGAGGAGGCTGAAGGAAGGTGTGTGATATACAGGGAATGGCTATTCATGCTTAGCTGTTAAGAGGCATCATTAAAGGGCAGAACTAAACCTGTATGGGTGTCTTAGCAATTTATTTTCATATTTGATTTCATAATGCTTTTTTCAAAATAATTATATTTCTGTTCTACTGCCAAAGTATTTGCTATGTTCAGTAGATCTCCTTCATTTTAGTTTCAATATAATCTGTGTCATGGCTGGGCTTTTATAATCTCTATATTTGCCAGATATCTTCATTTTTGCCTTGCATTTTTCTTTTGTCATTTTCTTCCTATTTTGACACATCTAACAGCTATGGTAGTGGGACTTTCATATATAAGGGAAAATATATTTGAAAAGGTCAATGGGAAGACTATAAAGGGCATTGGGTGTTTCTGCAGAATAAGTACATTTAGTGGTAATTTATGGTAGTATATTTCTGAGACAAGTAGAATGATCTGTCTGCACTTCCTAAGTTCAAATTTCTCAGACCAGTAGAAAATTTAGGTGTATAGGCATGTATGACAGTGATGAGATACTATTGCTTTTAATCTTCGGCTGTGCCTGAGAGCAACCACTCGAGCTAAGGGCAAGTTTAAAATGTGATTTACAATAGTTAGTTTCCCAAGATATATAGACTCTCCATTTATACTCTTCAGCTTTTCTGAAGATGTCTTATTTGGGTGAAGTTCCACTTGTAAGATCTTCTGGTTCCAGTGTGCAATTTCGGATTTCACGAAATCTGACATGAAATGCGTGTGTTCAGATTTTGAGAGTTTAGAGAGCATGAATTGGATCTATGAAGATATAGACGATTTTCAAGTTGAGTAAATAAGGCATCGTGATTCTGTGGAGTTACGGTGCAGGGAGTGGAGCCGTTCAGGAAGCACAGTGGGAAGAGATGGTGATTAGTGGCACATTTCAGCTTGCAGGCCTCTCTGGAGATGCCCTTGGGTCACGGCTGAGAACTGTGTGAGAGATCCCCAGTCATGCAGAGACTGCGTATCAGGCTCCTTCATTTTACAGAACCTGTCTATAAAACTAGACTGAATAATGTGCGTGAAGATGTTTGTTGGATGATAAGTGTATTGGTTCTCCTGGGGTCTGGCTAGAATTCATACCAGTCCATATTGTTTTAAGTGGTCCTAAAACGTGTATCTTTTTTCTTTTGGATTAAACTTGTTTGGCTTACAGGTTAAAATGAGACAACTTGTGGTTTTTTAATTATTAAATAATAATTAATTTTGACTGCAAAGTTTTTGCCTCTTAAGACTGTTTTTCTTGAGTGTTCTACTATCTGTAATAAATTTAGCCTTACACTAACTTCTCTTTGTAGTTCTAGAATGGGGGAAGGATTTGTGAGTGGCACCAACTAATGAGCAAGCAGTAGTACATTAAGAACCCAGAGAAATACAAATCCCACTTTGCTTACTGGTTTTCTGATCTGTATTTCTCAGTAATAGGTATTATAAACAAAATATGGAGAATAAGTAGGAGGAGACTTGCTAAAATAGTACCACATTTCTATCTTGATATACAGGTGTCCTGTAATTTAGTGTCTTATATTTACTCCCACTCTGAAAAGATTTCCAACTATTTGTTTTGAGGATGAGCATCAAAGCAACCTTTAATGCTGTAAAACGGATCAGATATTTATTTATTAAATAAGTCTTGAATCTTGAGTCAAAGTCTGGAATATAAATTAAAGGCAAAGACTGATTAGAGTGTTAATTAGACTCCTGTAGGAAAGTGTAATGGTTGTGCTAAGTTGGAAAGCAAGAATTAGTGGCTAAAGCTTACTGTTCCATGAGCTAGAGGGTAGGATGAGACTCCTGACTGACATTTGAGAATTGACTAGACAAAGGTTGGTACTTTGGTTGGGAATGGGGGTTATCAATTATTCTATTTTATGATGAAGATCAGTGAGGGCTTTTCTGGAAAAACAGATTGTAATAGATTCTGATTTTTGCTATGAAATAGGAATTTCAAAGCAACCCTACTAACTTTATTATTCAGATTTGTCCTAGTTAGTTTTTGATTCGGAATGATGAAGATTAAAAACTACTGATAATGGAGCTTTCATTTATATGAAACATATCTGTAAGCTGGTGGGGTTGCAACCTATATATTTGGAGTTACAGCTCCACGTTCCCTGCAAAATAGGGATTGATACCACAAAGGACTCGTGAGATTCTGTGATCTGAGTGCAGATGGGATAAGTAAGGTCAGCTTGTGGCTTCTGCAGGCTGTTAGTCTCACATGTAAGAAAAACAACTGCACACTGTGAAGATTTGAAGGCAATCAAAATTCCTCTCCATAGGAGAAAGTGAGATATCAGCGACTCCTAAAAATGAGGTTAGCTAGGTCGCCACTGTATGCTAAGAACTGCAACAACTGTGGCAACAATGAATTTCAAGGAATTTGCTGTCTCTCTGACTGTGTAAGCTTCTTCCAGATATCCTTCCCCTTGCTTCATTAGCTATATTTCTTGTGACTGCATGGAGGTTCCTGAGAGATTTTACTATCCATCTTCTTAGAGCCTTCACAGTTCACTGCATTTGAAGAGGTTTCTGGATGTGGTTAGGTGGAAATACAAACTGTCCATAAAGCGTGCAGTATTATCACATATTATGCCTGTGCATTTCTTACCTTAAATACAGTTTTTCTTGATGATACTTTGAGTTTCTCAGAAGTCTTTCACTACAGTATGTTTGTGAGTTTTTTTTATTAAACGCTGATAGCTAAACCAGTTTAGTATTATCTGTGTCGCTTTCTGCTTGGCCTGAGACAACTGTGAACGTGGAGCCCTTTGGGGCATTAATAAATTAATTCCCTACTTTGCAGTAACTCTAGCGGTGCTCATATGCCTTGCCTTCCCCTTTCTCATTCTTGTGAGCAAGAACATGATTTTGAAGCTGTGCTGGTGCAGGCTTTCACAGAGTTTACACCAAGCTACCCTTGCTAGTGTGTCAAAAATAGCAAGGTCAGCATCTGTGCAGGAAATAAAATATACTATCTCCCCCCAGTTCAGAACTGTCATACTGGTTCTTCAGAACTCTCTAGCAGCTTGTGGTACATCTGTCTGTGAATACTGCCTTATGTTCAATAGTTTGGAAGGAAAACTAGCACATTCCTATATTAGAGTAAGTCTGAAAGTTGTTGGTTTTATTTATATATATAGTTTCACTCCACTTTTTCATAATTCACCTGTGAGAAAGGTTTCTAGTTGGTGACTGCTGTTCACTTTCAGTTATGAATCTAGCAAATCTTAAATGTTCTCGTTTCTAATTTGTCTCAAAATATTCTGCCAGAAAGTACCAATTATCTTTTTTAATTAATCCTGTAATCTTCTTGCTACAGACAGAAAGTGCCTGGGCTGAAGAATATTTAGAAAAGAAGAGAAGCTCTCACAAACGTTCATCGTCGTGGGGCAGCAATGAACAACTCAAGGAGGTCAGAAATACCATTACTTGAGATACCTTTGGATTAAATTTTTTACTGGTATGCACTGATACTATGATTTGTCAAGAAAGCAATATTTAATGTAACCATGCAGGTCTATTAAAAATGTTAATCTGAATGTGTGGGAAAGAAAGTGCTCAATGCAGGTGACATTCTTCATCAAAAGAGAAAATAGAGCAGTGACCAAACTACTTTCAAGCTTCATGTGTTTCAAGTTCTTTCATTAAATCTCCAGAGGTGCCTTCTGGGCTTCGGTTGAGTTGGTAACTAACATAAAAGGTGTGCAAGGCCTTGACTCTGATTTAGTGCTGGCAGTACTTCTTGAACGTTGTGGTAGTAAAGGGTTTTAACTAAGTGATGGGAGAGATTGATGATACTACGTGTGTACCTGAATACACCCGCTGAAATCTAATTTTTCCTTTGTTAGATTGCAAAATTGCGTCAACAACTGCAGAGGAGCAAACACAGCAGTCGGCACCACCGCGATAAGGAGAGACAGTCTCCATTTCATGGTAACCACGCAGCCATTAACCATGGTCAGGTAAGGCTGGGTGCTTTTTGGCCACGTTGGGTAGCTAATACTAATTTTAACTCCTTTCAAGGCTGTGATTTGCCTTAAAGGGAACTTGGAAATATCACGGGCTGCTAAGTGTGTTGCGGCTACAGGTGAATTCTATGAAATGGATCTCTTTCCTTTGACTCCTTGAGTGAATGGAGTTCCAGGTCTTTTTGTTACTTGGGTGAGCTGGCTTTGAACTCCCACATTGAAATAATTTCAGGTGGTTAAATCCTTCCTTAAAGCAAGCTTTTTAAAATTCATTCTGCAGGCTGCACAAAAGGATGACAGATAAGTTTAATCAAAAACCACAGATCATCTTTTTCATTACGCATTGCTGTAACAATTACGGCTTTGCATGTAGAATACGGCATGGAGCAAACTGCTGGTAAAACTGGATACACAAATAAAATGTGACTTTTTGGAGCACATTTTGTGTCTTGACAAACGCTTGTCTAATACTGTGACGAGATTTAGAGAGCTTACCTGACAAAAGGCTGTTCAATGGGATTATTTACTTGAGTGTTTATACACTTCATGACTTCATTCAGCCTGTGTAAGATTTTATTTCTTTTCCCTGTCATTTATTGTGCCTTGAGACTTGGAAGCAATAATCACTTCAAAAATTGCGGTGGTTAGGCCACCACATGCAGTTTCAGTTTTATCTCAAGACTTTTAATAAGGTCAGGTTGACAGACATGTAATATTTTTAGCTCAATTGATAACAGGCATAAAAAAATACAGGCTTTTAGACACACAAATCCTTTTTCAAGTGCGTTTTGCTTGAGTAACTTTAAGAAAAAACGATAGGAAAGTTTGGAAATTGTTTTCAGAAGGAAACTTTTTTCCTCTCCCTACTGATAGCTCATGAATGTGTATTTGATACACACAATTTTTTAACAGTTATGAAAATAACAAGACAAAAAAGAACTACATTGCAAGGCAGTGTAGTTGAGACTATGAAACTGTCAGTGTTGTGAATTGAGAAAGTACTTCATCTGCGAAGCTTCTCTGAAAATCTAATCATGTTTCCACTTACTCCTGAAATGCTGTTAGCACTGTTCTAATAAATATCCTAATTTGACACCAATTAATAAAAACTGTTTCATTTCTGTTGTTCCATCCTTCTGGAATTAATTTAGGCCACAGAGAGAAGTTGTTGTGGCATCAGCATGTGCCCTGCTCTACAGGCACTTATCCACGCTGATAAAGGATGAAATAAGAAATAGAAGGGGGAACGACGCATTTAGTCCTAAGCAGCCAGATTCTTTCTCAGATAAAAGTCAGGTGTCTGAATGAATCTGTCTTTCAAAACTGGAAATAAGAAAATGGAACAGTGTTTTGAATTTCTTCTGCTCTGTTCTTCTTAACTGTTACTTTATTATGAAAATCAACATACAAAATGTGTCGTAAGCTGTTGGTTAAAAAAGAAGAAAAAAGGGCAGACCAACATACTTGATGCAGGTGTTTTAATCCAAATTTGTAGAACTTGAGGACATTTGAGGCGTTTCAACCAAAAGATACACTGAGGAAATTTTGGTGTAAGTTCTTTAGTACCTGGAGAATCTCATGCAGGCTGTCAGGTTTTCTTGGCGTTCTACAAACCTGTGGGTTTCTAAATGCTAAGCTGTTGTCACTTTAGCATAGATAATCTTAGTGGGTTTTAATTTTCAAAATGAACAGTAATGCTGTTACTCTGAAAAATACCCCACCTGCAAAGTATGTACCTAACTTTATTTTTGTTATTTTGCTTCTTGTGTGGATGCCTTTGCATTCTGCCAAATTTTAGAGTATGTGAATAAAATATTGCACAATGGATAATTAATTTTTGGGCTTGTGAAACAAACTATAAAATATAAACTGAGGCGAAGCAGCTTTTCCAGGATTGTGTTACAAAACAAAAACGTTGGTTTTTTTGGTAAATCTCATGCCTGCTGGTGTTGAGCTACTTGCAAAGGGGGCAAGTTACAGAAGGGCTCAAAAAGAGTAAGTGAAGGGTTTAGATTAATGGCATTTAGTGGCTGTTTTCTAATTCAGAGTGAGATTCTGTAACTGTAAGCATCGAGGGCAAAGTTCTTAGGTTTTCTCATTCTTCTTTTGGGAACCGCTAAACTAGAATTTCTGGCAGCAGCTCAGTTCCTTCAGGATTTGTGGGAAGGACTGTGTGGAAACTAGCATTTAGTGATGAGAATGCTTAGATTTTTTTTTTTTTACATTCCTAGCTTGAAGGAAACTTGTGTTTGTTGACTCTAAAGAGTCGTACAAAGATTTCTGAGCTCAAAGAGTTGGATTCCTGACAAGGTGAAAAAAAATGTTAGGAAATTGCCTCAGTAGTTCCTTCACAGAGACTGAGTAAACGCTGTTAAATGTTTGGGAAATGGCATATTCTTCTATTAAAATCAAAATAGGAAATTTCAGTGAATTTATATCCTATTCTCTTCCTTACTAATAAAAACTTTGCCAGAATTCTTGAATTTTACACAAATTTTTACTGGGTCTTACCAACTAAGCTTCTGATTGTTTAGTTGTGCTTCTTTGTAATACAATTTTTGTGTGAGGGGAAAAAAATCCACACAACCTTTATAGAATAAACTAGTTAGCTGTTCCTGAATCTACTCCTGAAGCTACTCAGAATCAGGAAATAGTTGAAGAGGACCTCGATCAAGTCTGATGTGCTGACTACATTTATTTGCAGAGCAATTGAATGTTTTTTGTTTGTGTGGCATTTTACATTATGCCAGAAATGTTCCATTCTGCCTCTCTTAGCCGGAAGAGGGGTTTGCAGAAAGGTCATAGCCTCCTCAGGTGATCTCAAGATGCTTCTGAGAACACTCAGAATTAATTGTGTGGTACTAAATGTGTAAACAGGAGTCAAACCACCAGAATCTTTCTTTATTCTCAGTGTTGGTGTATTGAAGAATCTAGAATTGAGGCGAGAGCTGAAGCCAGATGAAAGAAAAAATGGATTAGTTTTTCCAAAATCATCTTTTTTTCCCTCAGTGCACTTGACTGACGTTACATTGCTACTTGACACTATGAATCATCAAGCCTCCCTCTTCCTTTCACTTTCCTGAGAAGTGTGTGTCCTTAATGTCTTACCAGTTGATTGATCCTAAGCACTAATATCGAGACCGACTGCATGCAGTTTGCTGTGTTTGGGACTTGATTGGGGTTTTTTTTGTGTCACTCCTACCTTACAGAGGTAAGCATTTTGTTTTTAGAGTGGAACTACCATGATCCATCTAGCCTTGAGAAGGTTTGTTAACATCCAAAGGCATCAAAAAGACCTTGCGTTCTGTTTAAAGTTTTGTTGCTTGTTGAAAAACTGGAAGAGCTTGGAGCATTTTTCCTGAAATGCCTGTGAACAATTTGGATTGGCCATCATCCATATTTCATATCTCATGAGTTTGTGCCATACCTGGAAGTTTCAGGGCTCTTAACTGTCCTGCAGCAAAACTCCCTGACAGTGTGTTATTGTGTGAGCACTGTAATTATTACGCTGTGTTTGCACCTTCCCTCACTGTGTGCATTCACAGATGTGCAGCTGAGTAGTCCAAGGTCTCTTCCTGCATGTCAGGGCCCAGCTCTGTGCAGTCTTCTGTGAAGGCAGTATTTCTAATAACAAGTTTCTTGTTTTGAGGCTGATGGTTCCACCCATGTCACAATACCTCCTTCCCTTCCCGCCCTCTGGCACTCCGGGCTAGCAAATCATCCTCACTCATGTACAGAGTATGATTTTTCTTGGAAGTGGAATGTGCTATATTGAACTTTATTGAATTCTAATGGAGCAACTTGTGCTTTTCCACTTAGAATCATGCTACTGTTTGAAGGGCTCAAAGAATTTTTGTGGTGGGCAATCATATTTAAAAGATGGAGAATTCACATGTTTTGCTAATGGTGGTTGAAATCTCAAAGCCTACTTGCCTTCTACTTTTTCACAGTTCAATTTATCCTAAGAATGTGTGTACTGAATAACTGGGTGCATAAACAGTTTTTAGTGCCTAAGCTTGTGCTGATATACCTGTATTATGACTGAATATTGACCTGTACTAGTTCACTGGATTGCTGATCCAAGGCCTTGTTTGGAACAGAATTAGCAGGGTTGTTTTCTCAGCCTTTTTTGTACTCTTCTCCTGTGGTTTAGGTTTTAATCTTCTTCATCTTCAGGAAAGACTTCTGAAAGTCTTTACAAGTTCAGCTATTATGAGAATGTTTAGTTTTTGTTGACAAACAGAGTGACAAGCATTTCCTGAACAGAAAATTTTGTGCTTGCTTGTGCATGTCTTTTGAGTTGAACTAAATGTTTGCAGGAAGCATTCCATTATCTGTAGTCCAGCCCTGCTTAAGGAGGGCAGAACATTCTTGTATTCTGGTAGCATGATTTTTTTTTAACAGGAGGGAGGATGCCAATGGAGAGATTGGAAAATTGAGAAGTTGTGGTGTACCGAAGGGGGTTTGGGGAAACTTCAGTAACATGTTTGCTCAGAAGGGACTTCTCGTGCATGCTTTGAAACACTGGATTTTTAAAATGGTGATCTTTGTTCTGAAGCAACTATGTATCAACACTTGGATTTGGGATTTGATTCTTTCTGTGGAAGTTTTCCGAAATTGTTTTGTCAACCTTTTATTCTGACTTAATATAGTTAATATGTTGGCCTTAATTTCTAGCACAGTGCAATCTTGCATTTGTGAAATAATTTTCCTTCTGCATGTGTCCTGGCCACAGAATTCCATTAAAATATAATTTTCATGAAGTTACAAGTGGTAAATCTAATAGTAACCAACATGACTTTATGGTATTGCTCACTTCAGGAGAAATGTGAAAGTATTGTAAAGGCTTCAAAATTACTTACATTTATATGTTTGCTTTACAAGTGAAAATTTAACAGTGATGTCAAGCTGGAGACAGACCATTTTGAGGGAGATTTTGAGACTAGATTATATAGCTTTTCCTTCTATAAATTAGATTTTCAACAAAATTCAGGATGTCTGTCTTCATTTAAGGCATCCCTTTTAACACAGTCACTATGATTTCAAGCAGTGATACACAATGATACCAAGGTGTAGCTGCGCTCTGTTTCAAGAGTCACTTTTGAGTAGAAATAAGTGCAGATTTATTTACAAAACATTCTCATTGTCTCTGGTTCTTCAGGCTCCCATTCCAAAGAGTGCTCTCGTTCCTGTGATACCTATTACCAAATCAACCGGATCACGATTCCGAAACAGTGTAGAAGGACTGAATCAGGAGATTGAGATAATAATTAAGGAGACGGGAGACAAGGAGGAACAGCTTGTTGTATGTATCTGCCACCATGATTGCTCTGTATAACTATTTTGGGTTTGCTTTGAGATTTGTAAGTCATGAGCTTTATTTTGCACAGTTCTTGAATTAAATTTGTCTGGAATTAATTTTATTTATATATATTCTTTTTTTAAAAAAGGTTAGTTAAAAAGTCTCTTGGAAAGCAAAAGGACGCAAAGAGTTAAAGCTTGAATCTGAACCTTTCCCTCTTAATAAGAAATCTCAGTAAAACAGGGGAAAAGACAAAAAGTCTTTTGTTTTTGAGAGTTTTTGTAGTAACTCTTTTTTGCCCATGCTGAACTGTTCCCATCCCAGTTTAAGTGTAACTTGCCCGCTTTTAGCATTTTTGTTATTTTCTGTTGGAGTTGTGTGTAACAGTTTTTCTCTCCGCAAACGGTTTTATGAAACCGGAAAAAACCCCTCACTGTTGCTGGATGTAAAGAATTGCTAACCAGATAAGAGCAGCCGTCTGATACCTTGCACTTTTAACAGCCTCAAGATATTCCCGATGGGCACCGCGCCCCGCCTCCGGTGGTTCAGCGCAGCAGCAGCACCCGGAGCATCGATACCCAAACGCCTGGGGGAGCAGACAAGGGCAGTAACAACAGCAGCCGCTCCCAGTCAGTATCTCCAACCTCCTTCCTTACCATCTGTAATGAAAGCAGCGAGGAAAGTCCATGTTCTACAGATGATCTTCTTGGTGATTCCAGAGATAAAGGTACTGTGTAACTTTAAAAGTTCAACAATGCTGAACTGTGATTTGTTAAAAAGAGGGGATTTGTTCCGTATGTCCATGGAGAGAAATGATAGAATGTGTTTTTCTTTGTAAGTGATGTGGTTTTTCCAAATTGCTCCAAGTACTGTGTGCACATGT
Organism: Pseudotriccus pelzelni; assembly: GCA_035584735.1. Classification (NCBI taxonomy): domain Eukaryota; kingdom Metazoa; phylum Chordata; class Aves; order Passeriformes; family Tyrannidae; genus Pseudotriccus; species Pseudotriccus pelzelni. The sequence goes on along the minus strand of JAWMRA010000164.1, from coordinate 26,829,454 downwards.
ATTAATTGGAGCTGGGTGGATATCGCTGAGGAATGTGCTTCCCAAACAAGTTGTTTTTTAAAGAATAGGTTCTTCAAGTATTTTAAGCAAGTTAAAGAACTAAGAGTGTACAGTAACAGGTGGAACAGCACCTGTCAGGTATTTGCTTGTCAGGTATTTTTTTTTATGATCTTGGACAAAGTGGGCAACCTTCCAGCATTTCATGCATGTACCTATAAAAGTTTAACTGTTTAGACTTTTAAAATTATTTTTATCCAAAACCTTCTGAGATACAGTAGGAAAACTTTATAATTCAACATAAACCTCTTCTGTTTTTTAATGAATGTGGCTTCTCTCCATTTTTTTTTTGGGTAGATGGTGATGGCACAGAACCATAGATTTGGGTTTGCAGTTACAAACTGAAAATATCCAGAAATGATCAGATATGGCAGAGGAGCCTGAAAATGTTATGTGGAGAAATAGAAAGGAGGAAAGGGATTGAGATAAGAAAGCTTATTTGCAAATGAAGACCTGAAGGCAAATGAAAATGTCTCTTAATTTTGTAACATTGGTAATGGAGTGGCTTTAAATTTGGGGAGCATTTAAAGACAGCTCTCGTGTGTTTTTTGTAGTGTGACACATTTAAGTAATCAGAAACTCTGTTCCTGCAGAGAATGGGAATAATTCTCCTTTGCCAAAATATGCTACCTCACCAAAACCCAACAACAGCTACATGTTCAAGCGTGAACCTCCCGAGGGCTGTGAAAAGGTGAAAGTCTTTGAGGAAAACTTGTAAGTTGATCTTTGCTACATAAGAAATAACATCTAACAATCAGAGTTAATTATTGCTTTATTGATTTTGTGTCAGATCAAAGTTATTGGTCCAGTTGCTAAAACCACGATAACAGCCTGATCTCCGTTCTGTGTGACTATACTGGCATATATTTGTATGTATTTTACTGCTGGAATTTTGTGTTAAAGTCTTGAGAGACTCTTTTTAAAAAACATAACTCTAAAGGACTGTCTCTTACCTGGCAGATAGGGGGAGAGGAACTCAAATAATCAGCTAGAGAGAGATGTAATAATAAGCTGTAATGCAGGTGCATCAGCTAATATATGTCACAGCTTGACAGGCACATCCAGTAATCTAGACTCTGAAGACCATATTTTTTTCATCTGAATCAAGGCAGTTGTGAAACTTTTTGGTAACAGAAAGAGTGGATTTTACCCTGATTATTTGATGCTTTGGTTATTCTGAAAAAAGCCAACTTTTATCATTTGGGGGTATTCTGGGGGTTAAATTTTATTACTATTTTCAGAGGAGTTTTTGTACTCTCATGTCACTTGCGTGCAAGAGTCTTAACCTGTAGTTAAAAATTTCATTTTGTCACACAAAGAGTATGGATTGCCTATAATTCTCTTATGCCTATATTATCTCAAGAATGCCATCTAGTATAAGGGTTAATTAAAAAAAACCCTTGAACCTGCCTGATCTCTGCAAATGGATTTTGAGAGGTCTCTGCAGCCTCTCCCATAGCAATGTGGGAAGGGTTACATAACTTAAGTTACCTGTCTCTATTTTAGAGTGTGTAAGCTTTGTTGCCAACAGATTAGATACCATTCACTTGGTTCAGGAACAGAATCTGTTGTGGTTTAACTTGCATTAGCATTTCTTTCAGAAAGTTCTTGCTGTGTAGCTGTAGGACTGTTCTGCTGTAGAGGGAAACGGGCTCCTACAGCTTTTACAGGAATTGTTACCTGGCTGTGGAAGTTCTGAGACACTACACTCTCATGAAAAAATCTTTTCACATCTGTTACTTGTATTCAATGTGTACCTGGAACACGTGAGTGTAGTTATTTAAACCTCAACCTTTGTTTAACATACTTTCTATTTGAAAGTCCTATAAAGGATTTTCATTTGAGGGGAAAAAAAGTAAGTGGGGTTGAATTTTCTGGACATTTGGGAGAATCAACCAATGTGGAAATGTGCCCTATTTCATGAACAGATTCTACTCTGACAAGTAATTATCTCTTACAAGGATATACTGGAGGTTGGTTTGGCCTAGTATAACAAAGACAGAAGTGCATAAGGCTGTCGAACCAACACATGGAAGGGAAGGGGAGTTTATAGGCTAAAGGACAATACTGGCAACAGGAAAAAATTAGTATAAATTTCTGATGGCTATTTTCCAGCAGTAAAGAGAGGTTTTAAAACACAGTTCTGTCTTAAAGTAGAATTTGGCTAGCTCAAGTAGATTTACATTGCAGGGTTAGAAATGAACACAGTAGGCATTCCTGTGCTATCCCTGATTGCCCTGCCAGCTCTGTTTTTCATAAAACATGTCTTTGATTTGGTTGAGTTTTATGCTGAGATAGCAAAACTGCAAGTCAGGATCTAAATGCTTGTTCCATACTTTCTTCCCAGGTTATAGGTACTTGATCATGAATGCCAGTTTGAGAATAGTGTATTTTACCTCTGCAGTTTTTAAGTAAGATGGGGTTGTCTTTTACAGAGAGTCAGGCCACACTCATGTGAAGGAGTCAAAAGTCTAGAGAAGGGCATCTCCCTGTGACCATGAACTGCTTTGAAATATGCCGTATTAAGAACATTGCTATGCCAGGTTCCTTTCCCAAGGCTTGCTGTATAAACAGCGTCTGTATGGGGGGCAGAACTGGTGGGGTTGTGAAAGTTTTCTGGAGATTGTGGTAGAGAATACTTTCTCATGTATTGGATGTGCCAATACATGGACAGGGGTTGTGACCTGCAACATGAAGTTGGTGTCTTCCTTAGGTTTGGAGACAGCCTGCCCTAAGAACATGCTGTTTACCTCATAGTACATGTAAACAAGCAGTTTAAATTATCTCGTCACTTGCTGTGTGGTGTGAGTGGCATTAAGGCATTATTAAATAGCTGAAATACTCCAAGTTGAAAACTCAGTTTGTTTCTGATGATGTGTTCAGCAATACATCCCTGCCATTGGCAGAACTTGATTGTTCATAAAACTATTGTGTGTATTTTATTTCTAGGCCAAAGCCATTGCATGAAATTCCAGCTTTCTATTGCCCTGACAAGAACAAAGTGAATTTCATTCCAAAAAGTGGCTCTGCTTTCTGTCTTGTCAGCATCCTCAAGCCACTTCTTCCCACACAGGATCTCACACTTAAGGGCACTACACACAGCCTGACTGTCTCCTCCAGCATGACGCCTGGTTTGTTACAACCCATTTCCATGGCCGCCTTGACTACGAGCACAGATCAAGACAGGATCTCTCGTGGAACAAGTACAGTAATACCACAGTCCTCTCTGCTCCAGTCATCGGGATGTATTGAGGAAGCTGAAGAATAGATTTAGATTGTCTTGACACTTTTCTGGGCTACTACTGGGAAAAAAAATGGAACCAGTTGACTGGACCTTTCTAATCACACTATTTGCATTGTTTTAAGAATTTATGGCACTGCCATAATCAAACTGTTTGTATAATTGACAGTTTGGTAGCACATTGAGAAGTTTGGGAGGATGCAGCAGCTGATGCGCTGTTGCACTTTCTGCTTATGAAGACTATGGTTCTGTTTCTCTCCTGCTTTTTTTAAACACTGGTGAAAACAAAGACACTCGTAAACCTTTGCCGTTCAAAGGACCAGTTGTTGTGATACTGTGTGTCCTTTGACTTTTTTTTTTCTCATTAAAACAAAAATCCCAAGACCAACCAGCTGATCCCATTTACCATTGTAATCTGCAGAGGGAGGGGCAATCAGATGGTTTTGCAAGATGTCTTTTGTATGAAAATGTGTATTTTGTAACAAAAATTTGCCTTTTCTGGTTCGTAGCAGATGGTGTTTTCTGGTGATGATCCCCTCCCCCTCTTTTTCTGTTTTTTTGTAGGGAAGGTTCTTTTATACTTGGCTGGTTTACAGCTGATGGGACCAAAGGATTGCTGAATTACTTAAGCAGTCTCAAATTACGTGACCTTGCTGAACAGCCTCAGCCCTAAGCAAAACAAGACAAGTTAATGTGTTTGAAACTTCTAAAACAGAAGAGTATGCAAAAAAAAGGTGTTAGTATATAGTGTACATTTTTTTGATATTGAAAATTTGTGCTTCTGGTAAGTCACATTCTTAAAACTCCTTCCTTCACAGAATTCCTACTACTGTTGGCTTATTGGCTGGAAAATTGCATTTTAAAGCACTTGCCCCAGTATTGTTCTATTTGTTCATAGAATTTTTGTGCAGGGGTAGGGAAAAAACATATTGTCCTCTTACTTGGTATTCTTTCTTCCAGAAAATACTTGGCTCTTACAGGCTTGCTTGACTACTTACGAAGTTAGTCAGCCTGAATCATTAATCGCTCTTGGTACAAATTTGCTCTGACGTGACTCATCACTGTATTATAGACCCTGGCCACGTAATACTGAAATACCTGTGCATGGTTTCCTCCCTGCTGTCATAGTGGTGTTTGTGTGTCCGTTGAAGGTGGTGGTTTGTCAGGCATGATATCTGTTATGCAGAAGTTTACAGCAGCAGATACATTCTCCCTTTTTGACTAGCAACTTAGGTTGGCATGTAAAACAGAGGATTTTTTTTTTTTTTTTGATACTTGGTCTGTCCGGAAAATGCAGCAGTTAACAGTTCCTTTGAAATTACAATAAAAGGTGAAAATGGGGGGGTAAAGGCAGTTGCAGACAGAAACTGCTCAGGAACTTCAGCAGTGAGGTTCCTCACATGTTCCTACAGGTTGTTGCTTGGGTTTGAGTAAATACAGTATTGATATGCAAAAACCTGCAACAGACCTGAAAACCAGTGTTATATCAGCTTACAAAGTTGACCTTGCACCTCTTCTACAGAGTTAGATTTGGTAATTTCAAAGTGTCATCCTGGGCAATGTCTTGGTCTGAATATTGGTCTGTTACGCACGAGCGGGTCTCACCGGCTTCCACATGCATAGCTTTCACCAATTAATTGCATTCTCAGGTCTCCTCATAATGACAACTATTTAAAGATAATACTGCAAATATAAACGTTTTGTTCAGTGCTTAATATGATTAATTTGCTTGCAAATACTTTGCTTGGGAGCAAAAAACCCTGCATATGTGTGCAGAGAATAATCATCGTTTCTATGAACGTTTGCTGTTCCTTTAAATCCTCTCTAAGTAACTATGATAGCAGTGTACTTTACTCAGCAAGTGTAAATCGTACTAGAATGTGAAAGTCCTGTTTGTAGTATAATGAACCCATTCTTACAACGTTATGCAAAAAATCAGTAAATGAAAAATGTACCAGGAAGCATTAAAATATTACACCTGTTAAATTGGCAAACAAACAGGATTTGGCTTACTTTCTATCTTCTCCTTGAAAATGGATAGGATTCTTTTGAAGTAACAGTTCTGATTTGCACTGACATTGTCAGTTATCTGAAGTTGTTCAGGAACACTGTTTTAAAATAAGTGGCTTTATGTATCAGATTTATGTAATTTTGCCAGTTGATAATTCTTTTCTAGGCTTTGTGGATATTAATTAGTTTCTTCTGAAACACTACAGTGCAATTTGAAGTCTAAAATTTACTGCTTTAGGTAGTTTTCTTTTTAAACCTGATGTGACTGAATTCAGATCATACTCAGGTGAAGGAAGTGCTTGTAAGTCTGTTTTCTATTTCTGTAACAGTAGCGTGTAAAGAACTTTTCCATCTTTGCCAAACTGCCTAGTGCTTTATTAGGAGATCTTAACTGAATGGTTAAGAACCAAAGGGCTAAAGTTAACAAATAGCCTTTATTACAGCCTTGACACTTAACTGACTTCACCAAAACTGCATTTTGATGTTTGTTTTCATCACAGAGTGACTCTCCCAATAGCGGTGGGCTTTCGTGCCGTAGGACTTCCTTTTGCACCTGTTGTTGTAGGACTTCAAGTATCTCTTTGGTAGTTTACCTTGTATGTTATTGGACAATGTACTGTATGAATTAGTGAGCTGCTCTGATAAAAACCAAATGCAAATGTGTCAAGTTTTTGCTTTTTGTAAAGAAAACAAACAAAAAGAAAAAAACCACAAAAACCCCCAACTGCATTCAGGACAACATTCAGTCTTTTTTGTACACAGGACAACTCTACTATTGCTTGGCAGCTGAACTTTATTATGAATCCACGCTAAAGACTCAGAGTTAAGAAAATATGACAGCTTTGTTCTGAGACCATCTTTGACATGTGTGCAGACAAAAAATTAGCCTTAAACTTTTTATGTGCTGTCTTGTGCCATAGCATTGCTGTTAGATAAAGTATTTAAATCTATTTCAAATAGCTTTGAGAGGGCATGGAGCTTTTTAAAAATTCTTTTATGTATAGAGTGGGATATCCGTTTTTTGGAGGAGCTGACCTTGCATTGCTCAAGCAGAGTTTTACTGAAAGAGTCCAGATTCTTTTGGCATACTTAAAATCCTAACTATGCATAGACCTAGTCAGTTCCTTGATTGCCAAGTTTTTAGCTTAAGAAAAAATCAAGGTCTGTTTTTATGCACAACTCGAAACACTTGATATTCTTGTTTTCTTGGTATTTTACGCTTCTAGCCACACTTAAAAGGCTGGTAGCACTGTTCAGTGACAGTGACAGTTGATTTTTAGATATGCTAATTCATGCTACTCCAGTTGCAAATTCTACTTAAGTCACAAGGAAGAGGTTCATTGTAATGAAGTCCATGGTGACAGCCATGATTATTGGAATCCTTTTCTCAAACTCAAGGCATGAGGGAAGAGGACTTCATAGGTGAAGTTTGACCTGCATCAGCCATTCTCTACTTGCTTGGTGCCATAATCCTGTAGCATTGAAGTTCCTGGAAAAGTAACAGATAATGCTTGAGTACATATGTCTTGGAAAGAAAATCTTGGTTTCAGGTACATATCCCAAGTGAGGAAAAAATGGATTGAAAATTAAATATTGCATACTGCGGAAGTAAATGATTGCTGTGTTTGACTTACATGAAGCAATAGCAGCTCTTTAAAAGTATGTTTAGTCTCAGGGCTATTTTTTGATTTGTTCTGAAATACAATTTCCTGGAATTCAGAGTCTGAGACTTTTGGAAAACACTGAAGCTGAGCCTTTTGGGAAGAAGAAAACAAAGTCATATCCATTAACCTTTCTTCTGCCTCAGGCCTAACTTCTTGTTTCTTATTGAGTTTAATAGAATTCAGTGGTACAGCAATAATTCCTTGCTGGAGTTTTATCTGTTCTTTCCCTGCCATCTCTGAAATGCTGACTGATGTCTTCCCAGTAACTCGGTGCCAGGGATGTGCTTGCTGAATGTTTTCTTGCCGAGTAACCTGACAGCTTCTCCATGAAGCTGGGGAGGTGAAGGAGGATGCATAGGAAGTCACCAGAAACTTTCAAAGATCATTTCTGCAGGGTGACCTCTGGGGTGTCTGAATTTCCTTTTGACTCACTGTGTGCATGCACACATACAGCCTGCACAGGTCTGCTGCTTTTGTCTGTATGGTTTGAGGCAGGGCTGGTATTCGTGAGAACCTTTTGTGATTTTTTTCCTGTGTACAGACTTGCAGACCTGTTTTGTTCCGGAACTGATGCACCCTTACACGTATCTCCAAAGCGAAGGTGGTGCGTCGTTCTTACTCGCTCTCGTGAGGTTAATGTAGCCTGCAAGGAAGGCATAAAAGCACCCAAACACTTGAGAATATCAGGACTGTGCTTTCTTCATATAATTCCATAGTTTAAGTGTATGCCCTTCGTCAGATGTCTTAGCTGAAAGATGTCTTTGTGGTTTAGACCCAAACCAGGTTGATACGTATTAAAACAAAAATGTTGGCTCTTAGAAAAGGCAATAGAAGGTGTGTCCTTCCTAACCTAGGGAGGTGAAAAGCACTGGGGAGCAACTGGTTTTATTGTAATGAAAGAGTTCTTATGAAATTATTTTTCTAAATATTGGTATACAGGAAAACAAAATGACCAGTCATTGCAAGATGTACCTGTGTATTTTCTTGATGTGGCATGTTGAGCGTTCTGCTCGTAGAATTTTGTTATGCAAAGAAGGACCTCGGTGCATTGTTTTGAAACTGTTACTTTGCGCGTCAAGTCAAGTGGAGAGAGACTGTTAACTATTCGCGAGTGCTTTGTGAAATTCCGGTCCTGTACCCCAACTGAACCACAACAGTCTCTTTCTGAATGCTCCAGATGGAAATGGAGTCCTGTTACTGCTTGCTTTATTTCGTTGCATGTCATCACTAAATGCTGAAGGTATGGTCTTTGTTTCATAGTTCTCACTGGGATTTGTATTTGACTACAGAGACTTCTGTAGTGTTGACAGGTCTATCTGAATAGCAAAAGAGGACTTGGCCTGATAGCTTGTGCAAGAAATGTTAACTTGCAGTGCTTCTTTTGAAACAGCTCTGTTTGGAAAATCTAGTAAGTTTAAAAAAAAAAAAAAAGAAAACAACCCCCTTCTGAACACATCGTCCATCCTAATTGTCAATGTACTGATAGGTAAGAACACAGCTTGGCTTCATTCTGAATTATTTCATTTATTGAAATGTGCAATTTTCGAGGGTAGCAGTCAAGAGATGTTCAAAACTGCCATTAGATTTGCCTTTGTATGAAACTGGCTGATATGTTTTCCTCTGTTACACTGTGATAACTTGTGGAGGTGTTCTTGCATATGTTGTTACTTGTTGCATGTAAAGCAATTTTTGTAAGCAAGAGGAATTCCAGGGATGTTCTGCAAAAAAAGGGGCCTATTCTGAGGTGATGTACACTGTTGTAAAACTGGAGCAGCTCAACTAATTTCAATGGAATTCTTGATTTACACTAGTCTTTTTGCTATGTGTAGTTATGCCAGTACAGTTTTGCACAATGTTATTTGAATATCGCGTTCTGACTTGTGAACTGTTTCTACTGAAAACAGTGAAAATTTTACAAACTGCAATAGCGGAATGTTTTTGGCATTTTTTTTTTTTTTGCCTAAAATAAAAAGTTGTCACTTCAAGCTATGGGCTAATCTTGGGTTTATTTTTAGTAGCGAGCGGTTTTTGTGTTCTGACAGCCTAAGCATTTACCCTGAGGGTAGTAGGCATTTACTTCAAATAAAATAAGCACTTTTAACCTTTCTGGAGGAAACTCATCAGGATAGAAATCTTTTTGTTTAACCCTTATTCTTCCAGAGCATCCTAAGAACAGCCCTGAAGATTCCTTTCCCTGTCTTCATCTGCAGTAGGTTTGGTCAGTTCCTGAGCACTCTACAATTCCACTATTAGGGGAAGATGCCACGAGTGTCCTGGGTTTGGGAACAGCAGGTATTCTGGGAGAGAGGAGGTATGAGAAGACTGAGGAAAAAGCCCTGGACTCCTGCTGGTATGTTCATATTGCCGTTCAGTAGAACACAACTGCTGAAGCCTCCCTGGGATTGTTGGAATAGTTTCATGTTCTACATGTTTCTATTCACTCAAAACAAGCATCTTCCTGAGCAGAACTTGGAGCAGGAACTGCTTTAAACTAGAAGTGGTGAATAGGTAAATTATGGTTTCTTGATAGCTCTTACATAAAATTTAAGTCTAATTTGTCTAAAAGACTTGGAGCCATACCCCTTCTGGAAAATCATTGTCGGCTATATTTTATTCCAGAATGGAGCAGGAGATTTGCCTTGGAAAAGATTTCTCAAGAGGAATCTTGAAGAATTTATGGATTGCTAATGTGTGCCCCGCAAAGCAAGGCGCTCTTGTGCTTTTCCATCAGTGGAAAAGCTTGAGCCAATAATCAGGTTCCCAACAGCGTCATTTCACAGCCAGAGTCCATGGGTCAGTTTGTGCCTAACTCAGAAACCACTTGGTTGAAATGTAAAAGGGAAGTCCACAGCTGTTGAGTCTGGAGCAGAATGCAAGGGTCTTTTCTGTATTTGATGCTTTCTCACAGTTTATTTTTTCACATGTTCAGTTATCTGTGGATGTTTGCCTGTCTCCCTCCAGGTGAACAGAACCTGTTTATTAAATATGCTGTGACCACGTTCTCCATTAAACTAGTTCTTCACCACTGATTACAAATCTAGTGTTTATGATATTGTTCATGAGAGGGTGGTTTTACTGTAAATATGTCTGGTGTTTAAAATAACCTTCACACCTTGTGTTGCATACAGATAAACTTCTAGGAAGCCAATGAAGATAACCTATGAAGACAAAGAGAACTGAACTAGTAACTCCGGGGTGAGCAAAGAGAGTTTTCTTGATTCACTGTTTTCATGAACTGAGGAACATAACTGCTCATAAACAGCTGCTCATTTTGTTTCTTCACATTGTGAGAGAGGTAACCAGGCAGGTGACTGGCTGGGAGGATTTCTCAGGTATCTGGTTTTTAGTTACAGTTAGGTCTGACTGCATAGCAAGTAAGTATAGAAGTTGTCAGCCAAGGCTTATCATATTGCCTTGTTGTCCTCTTGGCTCTCCAGCCAGCATTTGGAAATTGGGTAGGATGACCATTTACACAAACTTTGAGACTTTTCAAATGCTACTGTCTTAAATGTTTGCTTCTGTATACAGCATTTACAGAAGCAGTGTTCAGCTGCCAGACATGTATTGGTGAAGTGCTGTGTAGTGCAGACTTCAGTTAAAATATGATGGAGGAGAAAATTCGGGTGAAGTTCTCCCACACTTGAAATTGGCTGGATTCCTCACCACTGCATGTGCCCTTTTTTCAAGTCTTACGCCTGCCAAAGAAGCCTTATTTGCCTCCCCCTGCACTGTCTGTTTACAGAACTGTTTTGCATAACCCAGGCCATGGCCCTGTGACTGATGCTTGTGTTCATGTAGGAACACGTCTGTGATGAAGAGCAATTTCACATTGTGGTGACATTGCTTATAGTAAAGAAAAAAATCAGTAGTAGATTAAAACCTAATTACTGCAAGCAAAGTAGAACACTGTTCATTAATTCCTGCACTTATGAGCATGAATGTGTAACTGCTGTGATTAAGCTGTTGATTAAAAAACTGCACAGTTTGTTGTGGATGCCTTTTCCAACTACAGATGTGTAGCTGCCCATTGTAAACCCTGCTTCCCTGTAAACACTAAATTCACTAGTGATGGAAATGGCTGTTAGGGAGGTTTCTCTGTTTTCTGGCAGCGAGTGTCCTCTGCAAGTTTGTGAACAGTGAGCACTGCCAGAATTCTTCTGGCTGTGTGTGTCAGGCAGGCAGGAGGTGAGAATCCGTTCTGTTTGCACTTCATCTTTCCAAATCTCTGAAGTTAATTACAAGTTAGGACAGAACTTGACCTACGACATCTCGTTTTGGCCAAATTAACAAAGAGGCTACATCCTTTGGCCTAGCCCAAATATTTTGTGTGGCTTTTGTAAGATTTTAATCATGTCTTTAAAATATTCTTCTGTTTACAGAATTCACAGAAGCACTGTTCAGCTGCAAGACGTATTCGAGTGCTGTGTAGAGCAGATGAAGGACTACAATAGAATTTGGTTTACATTTACAGTTTTGCAAAATTACCTGTATTTGCTGTAGTGAAAACAGTTAACATCATCTGGGAAACCACAAACTAAACTGAGCAGTCAGGTAATTATGAGTTACTTCTCTCTTGAGATGAAGTTTCTGTTTCCATTTTCTGTTTAAATAGAGCAGTTTGGTCTAGGGTAGTGTTTTGGGTTTGTTTTTTTTGTTTAACTTTCTCACCCTTTTGTGAATTGTAGATATTTAATCCACCATTAAGAAGTTATTTAACAGCTTGTTCCTTCAGTTTATATGGAATGATTCCTTTTCCTGATACAGAAAATGGTCTTTTCGTAATGACACTTGATTCAGCCCATAAAGTTGACCTTCAGGTTTCTGGGATCTGTTTGCAAAGTTCCAACGAATTTCTGAAATTAAAACTGCAAGAGGCTGTCCTTGCTCCAAGAGTAGGATGGATGGCAGCATTCTCCTGCAAGTGTGTTGCAGCTGCCATCCGGAATCACCAACACCCATCCACTTTTCAGAGCCACAACCCCAGTCAAAATAACTTGAGAAACCCACTGCTGTGCAGTCAGAAATGCAAGAACAGCTAAAGTCTGCGTAAAGTAAAAAAAAAATGTTCCAACTGTGTCCTGCAGTGTAACTCTCCATGGTCTGGGGTTTACTGGAACCCACAGAGGGTTGATGCTGGGTTTGGTGCTGCAAGAAGTTACTTGCAAGTTAAGGCAGAGATTGACCAATCTCATCTCATAACCAAATTCATGCAAGGGCTGCGTCCTGGCCTAATCTGGACACGTGTTTTGTGTGTTTGTTTGGCAATATCAAGATTGCAACTCTGAGATTCCCAAGTGCCCTCATTTTTGGCATACCAGATCTGTATTTCTAACAGCAATAGAGACAGTGCAGAACCTGGGCTCAGTCTCACCTGTGTTGCCAAAAAATGTCCTGTGAAATTGCAGATAGCCAGCAGAACAATTCTAAAGCTTTCAAAGTGCCCAGACAATTTGTTTATGTCCCGTCCCAGGAGGTGTTCAAGGCCAGGCTGGGCAGCCTGGTCTAATGAAAGGTGTCCTTGCCCATGGCAGGGGGGTTGGAACCAGGTGATCTTTAAGGTCCCTTCCAACCCAAGCCATTCTATGATTCTGTGAAAAATGAAAAGTCACGGCTTCTTCAGGACTGGGAAATTATATCATCTTCATATCCACTTTTATGTCCCAAATACAGTTTTGCTGTCTCAGAGGTGTGAGTCATAAGTATGTGACTTCCTTGAAGATAAAACAATTAAAAAGAATCCTTTGTGTGCCCTGGAGTATCTTCCTGGAACTAGTATTTGCTTGATAACCCCAGGGATTTTATTTTTAGAAGACCATGGGATAAAAAATAATTAGCTAGATCTAGTTCCCCCCCCTTTTTTTTTTCCCCCTGTGATGCATCAGAAATCAAATCTTATCTACACTGAACCGTACCAGCTTAATAGGCTTTCAAACAGCTCCAAAATGTCCCAAACCCAAGGTGTTAGAGACTGATTTTTTTCTTAGAACTCACAGTAGGATCCTTTAATGGTGTTCTCCTTGTTCATCCTGCCAGATGATGGGGTATATTTGTAGCAGGAAGGTAAGCACTCCTTGTAATGGTAAAATGAAATTGGTCTTTTTTGAAGACCACTCTAAATATTTGCCCATAGGATAACTATCTAAACATCAAACAGTTCATCTGCTGAATATTCAGTGGCATCTCGATTTGAAAGGAGATGCAGGATCTGCAAAAGAACTGAACTGTGGTGATACAGTTTTGATCATATTCTGAACAGCTAGAAAAATTGTAATGTCTTTTGTTAAATCCAGTAAGATCTTTATAAATATTTCAGTTGACCTCAGGATATTTCTGTAGGCAAACAAATAGTAACTGAAGTATTTTCTTGTCTCAAAAAAACCTAAAAATGCTGGCCTAACTTGAATGCATTGCTATGTACAATGAAGTGGGAGATTGAGTTGCTTCACAAGTGGAATGCAAATGAAAGTATGTTACAGATATGTTAGAATTAGAGACTTAATGAAGTAGAAACTGTTGGTGTTTCTTACAAAAAAATACTTCATAATTCAGTATAGAACACAATCTGCTTAAACTTTTCTCTGTCCCTCAGCGTGAGTTCCACTACGTGAGACTAAGTACAGCCAGTGTCAAATACTGTGTGATAAGTGTGTTTATGTTACATTTTTTCCCGTCGCTTACTGGCACGTTTTCTGGCAGTGGTGGGATTTTAGAGTACAGAAAAGTACAGAAAAAATTCTCCCCTGTGCCAGGAATGTAGTGCTGCTGTCTGACACTGTAGTGTAGTGCCTTCACTTGCAAGTGCAAAACGTGGTTGACCTCTGAAAGAGAGAAAAATTAGTTTGTGGCAGCTTCTCGAGTATGGTGGGAACTTAGAAGGACAGTAGGACTAGAGATCACATGTTGATTTATTTTTCCCTTGGAAACTCAGATGTTGTTATCACTTCTGCTGGTAACCTTTTGTGAGGTAATGAATGGGATGTCAACTGCAAACGTAGGATAGTGTAAAACATGAGCTATTTGATTCAGTACAAGACACATGCTACACTGGTGGCTCAGTTATCATAAATTACCACTTTTTCCAGCTGCTTGGATTTTGTCTTTCCTTTGAGCAGCTTAAGGAAATAATGCCCCAGTAGATATTATTAACTGCATCAGCTGTTATCCTTTTTGGATTTTAGTGTACTGCTGACCACTACATATTTCACATTTTAAAACAAGACCTACAATTATTGTAAGACTTAAAGATGGTGTTTCTTTTTTGTGCTTTTGGCTGAGGTAGTGATACAGATTTAAGGAACACTAGTTCTGTATTTCTAATACACTTAATGTATTTTCACTTGGCTAGCTGATCTCTTCAATGCTGAAAGAATCAGGATTTCAGAAGGGACCTAGATTTCTGGAATGTTATTGGGATATATAGAGAGTTGACTACTTGTATTCTTTCCAATTTCTAGTTGCCAAAACAACAGAATTTTACTTCTCTTCCTTTGGTTTTCTAGTGGTCTTCTCTCCTGCAGAACTCAGCAATGTGTAAAGTAGGACAGTGGGATTCAGTGTCTTTATGTGTAAACTTATTCACATAACTGTTTCATAACCTACTTTCAAGAAGAAAAATTAATTTCTGTAAGTAATGAAGTTTTCATTTGGTTGCTGCTAGATTTCAATTGGCATTTCTTAAATGAGTGCATGTTCTCATTTGAAAGTCCAGGGACTTGGGAAATTTCTTTGTACTTTGGAGTAACTGATTCTGCAAGTGGCATAGAAGCAGCTTGTTGGCCACTATACAAAGTTTTTCCTCTCTGTAGCTGTACTGGAACTTCTGAAGCTGTAGTTGATTGACTCATCCTGACATTGGGTGTGGCTGATGCCTTAATTATCCAGCTTTTCCTCTCTTTTGCAGAAAATTGTCATGCATGTGTCTCTAACTGGGAAGCACTTGAAAATGTATGCTGGCATCTTAGGTTGGGCTACTTCATCTTGCAGGCTAAACCATTCCCTCCTCCTCTTTGTCTTGCAGAGCTTTGAGTGGAAAATGTTGACGATGTTAACATGTTTCAGTACAGAATGGTTGTGTTTTTCAAAGCATCTCAGCTAGAGGAAGGGAATGATGGTTTATATAGAATCATAGAATATCCTGAGTTGAAAGGGACACACAAGGATTACTGAAGTCCAACTCCTGGTCCTGCACAGGATCATCTCCCAGAGTCACACCATGTGCCTGAGAGCATTGTCCAAATGCTTCTTGAACTTTGCCAGGCTTGGTGCTGTGATCACTGCCTTGGGGAGCCTGTTCCAGTGCCCAACCACCCTCTGGGGGAAGAACCTTTTCCTAATACCCAACCTAAACCTCCCCTGGCTCATCTTCATGCTGTTTCCTTGGTTCCTGTCACCAGTCATCACAGAGAAGAGATCAGTGCCTGCCCCTCCTCTTCCCCTCTTGAGAAAGTTGTAATTGGAATGAGGTCTCTCCTCAGCCTCCTTTTTTCCAGGCTGAACAAGCCAAATTACCTCAAAATAATGATCCTTCTCCAGGTACTTCTAGTTGCTGTCTACATTAACCCTAAGGTATATATTTAGGCTGAGCTCATGGAAAAACTGCTCTACCTACCATCTCTTCTGAAGAATAGTAGACATGCCAAAAAGTAATTTTGAGTACAGGTGTTATAGGCAATTTTTTAAAATAATTTTGGGGCTTAAATCTGAGAATCATCAGACTTCCTTATCTGCACATTGGAAATTCATGGAAATTCTGTCTTCTGAACTTCTGGAATAACTCCTGAAATAAAAGTAGGCCTGAGATTTTTCAGCTCTCTTTGAGTTTTTTCAGTTCTGCTAGAAGGGCTGAAGAAATTCCCAAAGAAAAGTGCATGCATGGGGTGGGTCAGCTCCATCATTATTTGTTAAAGAAATAATTACATAAAAGTTACATGACAAAGTATTTGGAGTAGTATTGTTTGAAGGTTACATCATTCTTGCAAAAATTGGGTGTAGTATTTCAGAAAGTTCCTTTAAGAAGGATAACGAGAGATTTGTCTTTGAGTCTCCATTGTTTGTAATATCCTCTTTCAGAATGAAAATATTTTCCGTTCCCATCAGTTCTGTCGGTTTTTTTATTTGGCAAACACGAATATTTTTCCTGAACTTTGAGTAGAATGAAAAATTGTTATTTTTGTTGGCTTGCAGACATTGTAGCTTCCCCTCCAGTAAGACTGGCAGATTTATTTTTAGAGTTGTTGTACCAATAACATATCTTATGCAGTTATTTAGTGAAAACAGGTTAGACAAGCCTAAAGAAAAGGGTTAGTTTAGGCCTTGCTTGCAAGGTTTGAGAATGAGCTGTATGTGACAGAGAATAAGGTTCTTTGTATCTGTGAATGTGCAGTAAGTTTTACTCCATGGTTACACAGCTATCTGCTTAGTGCTCTTGGCTGTTTCCATCTCCCTGTAATCCAGCTCCAAAGGGACTACTTCTGACATTCCAAACTGTTGAGCAGCTTTCCGACAGCTGCTATTGAAATCTGAATAAAAACAAAACTGTTTTCTTTGCCTTCCTCCCAAATGGGGATCCAAAAGTGAGCCAATTTCTTGTGTGTGCCAGCTCTACCCCACCACTCCGTCGCTGGTGTTGGGGTAGTCACCTCTGATATGCAGCTGCCCCCTGAAAGGACAAAAACTGAGAGTTGGAGTTGCACTTGGAGAGAGGACGAACAATAAGTCATGGGCTTGGAGTTCTGTGTATAGAGGGCATTTTGGGTGAGGTGGCCCAAGATACACAGCAGTCATTCTTTAACACATCACTGTGCACCTGGACCTTAAACTGTAGTATTCAACGCTCTAGAAAAATTACATTAGGTGCCTCTCAAGTGTTTCATAACTTTGGTTTTGACTTTCCTGCTCCTTGGAATTCAGTTAGCCAAGTAAAAGATTATGCACATTATGTATTTTCTAAAAAAAATTTAAAGAAAGTACATGATAATAAAGCTGGTTCTCCTTTGCCTAAATGGGTATTTCCATCCATTCAGTCTGCATTTTAATAGACACAACAGTCTGGGCAAAGACCTTCTGCAAAGATCTCACTTGCCTGTAGCTTCTCTGTCCTCTGCCTGCTTCAGAAGCTTGGCCTGCTGTAGCCTGGAGGACTGCTGTAGAACAAAGGGGCTGATGCTGCTTCTCTCTCCTCTCTGCCTCAATGGGATGTAAACAACTTGCTCCTTGAGGGAACTCTCTGCATCAAAGAGTTGTAACACTGCCCTGTGTCGTGACATGTATCTGATCACACGTGGCAACATTTCTTTCTCTGCTAATTGCTGTACTATATGAGGATGAAATTCACTCTTGAAAGAGAGTTCCTTCCTTCCCACCCACCTGTGGGGTGGGGTGAGTCCCGGCACAAGGGAGCTAAGAAGGTTCCGGCAGTGATGTGTGTGAAAGGGATGAATGGACACTGCTCCTTCTGCTCTGGTATGGCTTTGTCTGTGAAGGCGAGTGTGTCGCCTGCTGAGATTTTATGTCAAATGCTGTGCACTCGTGTCCTACTCCAGTGTCTGCTGGGACAGAATTTTATTTAATGAGGTTCACCTGAACAGAGTAACAACAAACAGGTTGGAGTGTGCTTGTGATGCAGGTTACGTTGAAATCTTGCTGATCTACCTGCTGTACAGAGAAGGAGAACCTGTATCTCCTCCATGCTGGTTTTGTGTTTGGCCAGCACCAGCTGCTTTAGTGGAAATAACTCTGTGCTGATATCAAGGAAAGATAACCCTATGAAGGTGTGTAACTTTTTCTTTTTAGTTCAGTAGATCTAAAGTAATGAACGTGCCATCATTTATGCACATGATGTAATAGTACCAGGAACACTGAAATTTAAAACTGTTGTAATGTGAAATAAGATACTTGTACTCTTATAAATAAGGTGAACAAGAAATTAAATTAAAGACTGCGAGCAGAGGGAGATTAAAACGTAGTCTTCTTTTAGTTGTGGGGTGTGTTGTGGTTTTTTTTTTTCAAAAATTCTGGGAAGCAGCTATTTCCTTTCTAATAAAACATGTACAGAATGTTTATGATTCTTCTGGATTGCAGTTTATTTTTTGTGCTTGTTGCTTACTGATATTTCTGGAAATGTCATCTTTCTTCTCTCCACATTCTTCATTCGGGTTGCATAAGGGAGACTTCAGTAGTGTCTAGGAAAGAAAATCTTTCTTGAAAAAGAACGCATTGACCTATTGTTCTATCTCTACAATTTATTGATTCTTCCAGTGCAAGATGTGTAATGATAATGTTCTCTCAAGTATCTGCTTGTAAAAATAGTTTCAATAATGTGTTTAGAAACTGTTACGGAAATTCTGGTTATACTTCATAACCCTGGGACTGTTTATATTTCCTCAGGAAGATGATGATATGCCAAAATTTTGGTCACACTTAATGAGAAGATTCCATTTCTAAGTTACAATGCTCTGTAGCCATGTACTGATTTCATCAGGTTTCTTTTCCTAATTCTATAAAAATACTTTTATAGGTGGAATTTTAATATACAATATGGCCAAAGATTTAAGAGAGGAAAAAGTGAGGGAGAAGAATAAATGTTTCATACTTCAGTATAGATTGACAAATGACCTTTAATGTGCTGAATGCATTTCAGCTGCTTAGTTTAAATGACCATTTTCCTTTTCTGAAACTTTGCATCTGTAGGAAAGCCACTGTCTTAGCATGAAAGAAATTTACCTCCTTGCAAAAGAATAATAGGGATGGAAGTCCAGAGGCTGTTCAGGGACTTTGGATGTGAGCTGAGCTGTTTTGCAGAATAACAGAAAGGTTACTAAGGGAGGCAAAGAATTCATTGAACAAATTTAAAGCTGGCTGCTATTTGCATTGTGGTTTAACTGGTTTTACAGTATGTGGACCTCAAACAATTGGCTTCCTATTTGATTAAGTGCAATCAAGTATATGAAAGATCTCAAGCTTGGAAAACACAATCCACTCTTAGTCATTTCTTCATAAAGCTTCGCATATTCTAAAAATGGAAAACTCACCACTGAGCATGCACTTCTTATGTCCAGATACTTGTGCATGGGATTTTTTGATGGAAGGGTAATTGGAATATTCAAGGGCAAATGAGTACAGAACCTCTTACTTGCTTGGAGGAAAACAAGGAATTATGATTTATTTTGCTTCCCAGAAGTGTTTGCAGAATTCTTCAGATTTATTTTTAAAGTTGAAAGGAAAATTTTAAAAACTTAAATACTGAATAGTAATTATAACCTCCTGACTTCCCAGAAGTGAAAACACCCAGAGAATGCAGGTGATCTTGTAGAGTAACGTAGCAGTAGACATGAGATTTTGACTTTGATTCATTTTGTTTTACAGAATTTTAACTGTGCACTTTGCACACAACTACACCGTCATCCCACAGGAGAGTGGTTCAGGCAGAAAACAGAGCTAAGTTTTCCTTCACCCTTTGTTTGCTCAGAGAAAGCACTTAGAAGAGCAGCTGCTGGAGAGACAGAAGATGGAGGAGAGACTTTTGGAAGGCAAGTGTCTACACGAGTAGACATTGCTGCAAGGTTCCTCTTATGGTGACGGGTCCGTGGTGCTAAGCACATTCTTCTGTTTTAATAACAAATATGGAGAACAATAGGGTTTTGTTCTCCAGGTGTGGAAGGAATTCTTTTGGTTTTGTTTTCTGAGCTCACTCATGAGATACAATAGATACCTTACTGTTTTTTTTAGCTACTGATGACAGGTCTTTGCATCCACTTAAATCCTGGTGAACTTGTTTGCAGCCAGTATTTCCCCTAGAGTAGACAGTACCTGCATGGATGAGTGAATGATTACTTCTTGGAATTCCCCATTTTGTTTGCAGTTGTCAGGATACAGCCTGTGGGATTCGTCTTTCATCCACAGCATTGCTTCTGTGTATTCTGTGCAGATTTGCTCCAGACGACATCAAATACTGTAGTTTTACGGCTGAATGTTGGTAGTTCCTGCCAAAGGTGAAACAAAGGCCAACGTGAAGGTAAAAGAAGTAAAAATAGCAAAAATATATAAGAGCCCAAGTAAGCAGAATGTTTTGGGGAAACGTGGGAGAAGTGGATTGATGGTAACTACAGCATAGCCAGAATTAGGACTTCAGCCTGCATGTTTTTCAGCATTCACACACAGGCTGCCTCTCATTGCCTTATGGCACGGCAAGAACAGTAATGAATGCTGAGCTACAAGACAGTACATAAGGTTGATTTTCTGCCTTTTTATGCCCCACAGTGTAGAAGTACTGGAGGTGCATGTTCCAGAAATGCAACCCGGTATTTACAGCAATAACAGGAACCTGTTGTCGTGCTCATGGGCAACGGTGCATTGAAACGCTGCAAATGCCCAACTTAGGCAATGCCCTTTTCTTTTTAAATTGGAATTCCCAGCATTCTCAATATAAATAGAATTAAAATGTCATACAGTAATAATGACTCCTCTGCTCTTGCCAGCTCCCAGCAGACAAGTGGGTGAAGGATCTGGTTTTGATAACAAGGTGTGTCTCTGTCTGCCCAGCAGTTGCACTGAACTCACCTTCAGTCTGTTGACTGAAAATGCCCAATAGCAGCTGGAGTGCTGTTGCTTGTTGTTGCCCAGGCACTTGAGCAGTAAGATCCCCCCTGCAGAAGTGCACAGGGCTTTGCCAAGTGTTAGCCTGTCAGGCTGAAGTTTTGGGTTTGGTGTATCTCTGGATGGCCTTATACTAGAAATCTGAGGTGGTTGTGTAGCCCAATCTGAACACACAGAGCAGGCAAACATCTTGAACTGACTGAATGGTGGGGAAGAGAGATGTAGAGCTCCTGTTTGTCCCCAGATCTTCAGCACCTGCTGGCTTGTACTTTACCTACACCAGAGTTTAGCAAAATGGTTTCCTCTTGAAGTATGAAAGCAGCTTTTGCTTTTGACATGTGTCCCTCCAAATACCTCTGCTCCATATGCTTGCAGTGGTACCTTCTACTGAATTGACAGCAGTGCATTCAACAGAGTGGATGGGGACTATGGGGAAAAAAAGAAATTGAAAACCTTTCCCTTGACATCTGTCCTTTTTCCAGCTTCACTTGCATTCTGATCTGCCTGGAACATTAGTAAGAGCCCTAGCTTATTTTCTTCCTCAGGTGTGGCTATGAAAAAGAAGTAATTGAAAAACGAAATGTGTGGGGATTCCAATGTATTGACTGGTTTTTGTCACGAGTCCCCTGGGGGTGGCAGAACCAGCATGTCGGTCAAACTGATAAGGTGCACGGAAGACCTTCAGGTTTTGACAATGTGTGCAGTTAGATGTGATGCACCTGGGGCTGGGGGAAGAGTTAATTAAAAAATGAGTCAGTAGTGCCCATGTCAGACTTCGTGTGGAACTATGGTGACATGAAAGGGAAGAAAAATGGCTAAGGAATGCTACAAGGGAAGATGAATGTGAATATTTTACCATATTATTGAATCTGGTCGTTTTTCCTGGTTTTCTACTTAATGTCTTTAACTGAACCCGGCGGTTTAAGAAGGCATTCCTAGTGATGTAATGTTTCCAGGAATTTTATAAAGGGATTTTTTTCTGTTATTTTTCTTGAGACTTATGGAAGATTAGAAAATAATTTTAATGTCTCAATGTATTTTTATATAAAATGTAATAGGTATCAAAATAATTCTAAACAAATATCTAAATCTATACTATATAGATCTAATAATAATTCTAATATATAATGTCTAATAGTTCCAATAACTATCTAAAGAACAAAAAAATGCAAAATGATGAAAATAAATGTGAGGAAGCAGGTGTGTATGCTTTTATGTATGTGTTGTTATGTGTTTTAAAAGAATTCTGAATGTGTAACACCTTTGAAATGCTCATTACAAACATAAGACAGCAGTTTGAAAGGCTATGCAGGTGTAATGCGGTTCTAAATATTAGCTTCCAAACCGTTTCCCATAAATGTTCTTAATATATCTGTAAAACACTGATTTACTATCCCAAAGTGTTTCTTGGTGGTGATTTTTTTTTTAAGGATCAAGAGGTAACGGTGCAAGGGATGAGGAATTCCTGTTCCACAGACTTTCCACCTTTTACACTGTGTGATTTAGAATGAATAGCACATGAGCAATTACATTATTATGCTGGCATTTACATTTTTAATTGGAAGGACATAAAATCCTTTTTAATCCATAATTATTATTTTTCAGTATAAGGTGCCATTGAAGTTTTCAAGGATTATAAAGTTCTTTCTTCATTACGCTTATAGCTTTGGTAATAGGCCTTGCAAAGTCTAATTAGGTTGAATATGTAATAGAGGACTTTATATCCTTCTGGTTGTGAAAATGTAGCAATAATGTATTTTTTCATGAAATTTCAAGCCTAATCTCTCAGTGGTCAATCCAAAGCAGCGATTGCCTCAGGAGACCATAAATGTTTTAATGTATCCTGATGTTATATATTAGAATACATATCTAGAGAGAGATGTGTTATGTATCCCTAATGTTAGTTACTCAGTATTATTTAAATACTAAGAATGCTGTAAAGAAGGAGAAAAGAGGAGAAGCTTCTGACTGCATATGGCACCATAAAGCCCCTCTCAGTATTCCTCAGTATTCTGCTACTCAGCAGTAGATACCTCTGCAGGCTATTTGAACGGAACAACAACAGAAAAACACTTTAGAAAGAAACAATTGTTATTATTTTGTGGACAGAATCAGTTAAGCTATAGCACTAAATTATATAAGCTTACAAATAAGCAGGATTAATATAAAGTGATAAAATTTAATACGTAACAGCATTTGTTTATCTCACAGGAATCAAACTTCCCAGCAACAAAAAGAACAGAAACTGTAAGTCAAGTTGAACAAAATTCTTTTTTAGAAGTCATCAGGGCATTTCTGTTGAGATCTTTTTTCAGTACAGCGTTTCACTGGGCAGCAGTGCCATGTGGGCAGTACAGGCAGAATCACATCCAAAGATCAACCAGATTTCAACTCAACATAAGCAGCTGACATTTCTGTCTGAAACAAGTTGAACTTGACTCCTGGCAGGTGCTGAGTGCTACTTGTAGACAGCTTATGAAATGCAGTCAAGACAAAGCTCACACACAGAAGAGTGGTGGTGGTTCACGTTATTTGTGCCTTTGATCCAGAGTAATTAGGGCCATGGACATGGAAGGAAGATTAGCTCCTGAAGAATGGGTGGTGGCTTAAGCTCCAGGTGTGCAGACACCTGACTGTGCTTGCAGGCTGTGGGTGATGGCTCTTTGCAGACCCTGCTGTCAGTGATGTCATAACTTGCACTGCTGCTTATCGCTTGAGCCTCAGCTGTGCTTCCTTTCCGCTTACCCCCTGTGCTCAGCACTTCCTCTAAACGGGGGGGGACGACACACAAATTAATAGGCACATTTGCAGAATAAAGGTAAATGAGGAACAGATGTTTCAAAGGCAAATACTACCTGCTGTAATGGCCTTGGTGTCGTGATGTAGTTAGTAATGTGTGTGAGAAGAGGAACATAGTAGCAATACATTAGGCACCCAGAGTGTCTGCCATATTTAGACATGTTAACCTAAAGGTCAAAGCCTGATATATTTAAAGACAGAAAGACTTTTACCTTCTTGCTCTTGATACTCCTGTGAGGAATAAGAAACAAGATGCTTTACTTATAAAACAAGGAGTGGGCAGCAAAATAAGGACAGTAAATGGCAAGAAGATATTGCTGGAGAGAGAAATGAAAAAACCTTATGTTTCTATCTAATTTTTCTCAGTAGCAGCCCTACAAACTCTTGTGTCATAAAATATAAAAGAATAATAGAGGAGGACAGTAGGAAATGGCAAAAGCAATACTTGAGCCCACTACGCAAAATTATTACCTTCAAATGTGTCTGCCAAGATACAAAATGTACAATTCAGACAACCCAAAGGCAAAAATATTTTTCAGTTGCTGCACTATGCTGCACCAGGCTGAGGAAAGACTAGAAATAGAGATTTCTTTCATTAAAACAGACTTCTCTGGTATGTAGTCTAATATTATTATTCTCAAGAATGATCCGATAAAATTTTCTATCTCATAATTCTCTGTTCACATCTAGCAAGCAATACTGTAGATATTGCAGAGGTTCAGAACAGTGCATGGTGGGTTGGTGCAGAGGTTGGAAACTGCTTCTCTTGCAAAAGCGATGGCTTCTTTTTAACATGGCAGCCTGGGTTCCCACATTTAAATTGCAGTGGGGGAGAGACTGGTAAAACCAAAACAGGGAAACTGTAGTGACTTCATCTTCTCATCTTTGGTGAGCTCATGCAGGATTCTGTGGTGCCGGTATCATACTAAACATCTGTTGTTTTGATTCCTCTGTTTAAATAGATTGGATTAGAAGGGGAGAAAAACCATCATCTCCTCCCCCTCACCATTCTGTCCAAAGTTAGTTACTATAAAGGCAAATCTTATTTATTCCCTTTCAGAAAAGGCTTTGCTGACATGGAGTATTTGGTTTTTTGGAAATTGGTTCCGACTCAATTTTCAGCTACATCAAGATATAAGATCTAATTATTGTAAGTTACATTCAGATAGGGTGCATGTAGGCTCCTCTGTAAATCTGTATTGAGTCCATTGATTTTGGTAGGCATCACTGTCTTAACTGACATGCTCTGGAATTACAGCAGTGCAGCTGAAACCAGGACCTGTTTAAATTTGTGTTGTTTAGATCTAGGAAATGTTTTGTTAGGTTTGTAACTTCAGGAGATAAGGACTGTGTTCTGAGAAGCAACAGAGACTATCCGTTGAGGGTCTCTGTATACTCTTAAACCTAAAGGCAAAACATTATGGTTGTTAAACCTATGACTCTTTTAAATGCTATGGATATAGCAAGAGGACTATTTGCATATTGATACAAGGTGGAAACAAGATCTTTCGTGTAACACCAAGAACTATAATTGATCCCTGTTCCAAGTTTAGAAAAGCTACTGCCAGTGAATTCCAACACCTCATCCTATTCTGAGTCCACCAAAATACCAAACTACCAATCCAAGATCTGCTGAAAGGAAGATCTCTCCCCTGAAATTAGTAATGCCAGAATCAAAGATAACTGTGATCTTAAAAGGACACAAATTCAGGTCCCTGGTGGAACTCAGGGAAATTCTGTCAAATTTTGACAGGGGATTTTGGGTTTTGTTTTTTTTTGTTTGCTTTTTTGGTATTTTTAAGATGAAAAAGCTGTTTCAAATTTGCATGACTCTTCCCAGATCCGGGCTAAAGTTGATGCAAAACCTGAGAGAAAAAGAAATGGCAGAGAGATGGAAGTTTGGGCTCTTTGAGTTAGAAAACAAATTACTGTCTTGTCATTAACAGGGGACATTAAAAACCAGACATTTGTTGTGAATCCCAGCCATTGTATTATGACCAGCACTCCCCAGTAATGCACACCTGTGCCACACCTTCAGAATTTGGTTCAAAGTCCATGTTTTGAGCAGATGGCTCACTGTTTAATCAGCAGTGTGCCTCCAGGCTTTGAATCACACAAATGAGGAATTTATGTCAGCCTTCAATGCTGCAAGTACTTTGAAAAAGGAGAGTGTGGTGGTGTCATCCTCCCGATCCCCAAACAAGTGCCATATGACAAAGAATTCTCAGCCTGGCTGGCAGAGTCTGTGGTAACACTTTGGTTACTGCAGTAAACTCCAAACTGCTGAGCTATTCCACCAAATGGTAAGTGTGTGCAGGGATGTGTGAACAGATATGGTGGTGACACCACTTAAAGTGAGGAATAATTTAAGAAAGCCCTCCTCTCTGGTGTTGAACAGCTTTGGAAAGCAATAATGTAATTCTGACACTCGATTTTGGGCTCCTCAGGTGATACAAGTGAGTGAGCCTGCCCTGTTGAAAGTAACTAGTAGCTGTTAGTGACAAGGAAAAGCATGCCATTTTCATCTATTGATATTTTACATATCAATTCATACTGACTCTGCTTATAATCCTTAGGTTTATCTTGAATTCGGCACCCAGCTCTGCCTCATATATTGCTGCATATTCATCTTCATTCTTTGGTGAATTTGTTTCAATTTCCAACATTGCTTCTGTATTTTGCCTCTGCTCGTTTTTTTGACCCATCTTATGTGCAGAAATCCAGGAGAGAGCTCTGTGTGTGCATGTGGGAATGTTTTTCAAGAACTGGGATAGAGGGAGAGTTGAAAGAAGGAATTAATTCTGTGAGCATTTCCTGAAGGCTCTTCCAAGTGATTTCAGCTGTCTTTCACATGCAGTTTAGAGCAGCTGTGGTCTGACTGAAGATCAGAACTTCCCTATGCTGAATTTATAGACCATATACAATAGGAAGTGTGATTAGAGGGACTCTTTTGGATAAGCAATCTAGATTACTGGGATGTTTTGCTATAATTGGCATATCATGTTTCTCCATACATTTTTTGTGAGTTCTGGTTTGCATTCAGAGGTGGTTTCAAACATTTAAAGAACTTTCTTTCTTTAAATTATACATGATAGGCTGAAAGTCTCAGTAGCAATCACAGAGCATTTATTACAATGTTTATTCAGTTTTACAGTTATCTTAAACTCATACTGAGACCCCCTGTTGGTCACAGGCTACCAGTTCTCCAATGGAATAAATTGCTCAGACATGCAAATTGACATTTTGAAGTTTTGAATATGAATATTGTAACTGATACAGAAATTTACATTTTTGTGGTTTGGGTTGCATTTTCAGCATTCCATACAGTACATGTCTTGCTTTGGATGGCTTGATAGACTCATCCAGACAGAGCAGCTGTCTTTCCTAGACCAGGCTCAGCCAGCTTCTCGCTGGCAGCTGAAAAGCCACTCATTTCATGCAATTTACGGGACAATTTAAATTGGTTTTTTGCAACAATTAATTTCAACCCAAATTGTGCCTGTAATTTGAGATCTCTGCCAATGTGCTTACATCAAACAAAATTGGTGAGTCAAACTTGATTGGGCTTTTTTTGGTACACGAATTGCAACATACACTACTACAAGCTGTTATTAGCCACTGATAGTCTGTGCAGCCTTGTGCTTCTCTCACCTGAGCTGGCCAGGCAGGATGCAACTACAGGAACCTGCAACGCTGGTGTTGGTGCTAAACCACAGAAACGAACAGCCATTCTGTTTGCTTAGATGTTGGGTGAGAAATCAAGGGTAGGTCATAGTTCTGCCTGTCAGAACGTGATCTTCAGCCTTACTCTCTGGAAAACCATGTTCCTCAGCCATTTAGCTGTCATACAGAGGTGCAGCGGGGACAACCTGCCACCATTACACAAGTTACACATGTAACAGGTTGATAATTAATGAGACTTAAATCAATTTGGGAGTGTAACAAAAGTATGTATTTTTCCTTTGAGGAATCTGTGCATCTGCCCATCTAGTGCTTTCTGTTGCAGAAATGTCAGAAAATGTGGGAGAAAACCTCAGGAGTCCTCATTAAACTTCCTCTACATGTTTTTCCTTCCAATCTCTCTGAAATGTTTTTGTTTAAATTGTAGAACTTGCTTTAAGCATATGTGGTTAGATCTATTTGCTAAGGTATGTGTGCTAAAATCTAGAGGAGTATGTTAAGTTTATACTGGAAATTTATCAGCTTATACAAAACTAATTTAAATTTCAGAAAGTTGTTTTTTTTTTCCTTAAGGAAAACCCTCACCACCAGGTATGGGCTGTGTGTCAAAAAGAACAGGCAGAGCAGCTCTGACTGAAGATCTGTGCTGTGGGTGAGCTGACGTGCCCTTCGCTGGTGGGGATTCTCATGATTATGGTGCTGATCCGTGGGTGATGCCACAGTGGATGGCATTAGCCACACACACCGGTTTAGGTCACTGGACCATTTGGTTTCCTTCCCCCTCCCCTTGTTTTTAATTCAATCTCTTAGTTGAGAGAAGAGTGAGATTAAAAAAAAAATAAACCAAATGCCAACAAGAGAGAAAAAACAGTGCTCTGCCAGGACGGGCTGTAGGAAAGAGGTGGCAACCGTCCAGAAGCAAAGATGAAAATCTCAAGTCAAGAAGAAAGCTGAAAGAACCAGCTTGGAAAAAGAAAACACATGAACAGAAGATGCAAGTGTGACATTAAACCAAGGACCAAGTGGGTGAACCCTTATCTTAATGCCTTTAATGTGTGTGTCAGTGCATGGTGGGGTTTAGAAACTGTAGAGGCAGCTTACGTGTATGTAATGGCAGGGGGTCAGTGCAGAATGAAAAAAATAGAAACAGAACAATGAGTATTGCACAGCCTCAAAAACGAGCCTACCCCCTACCTCCCATCAATTAAAAAAAAATAGGTCAGTTGCAGTAACTGACCATTGTCTTTATTCCCCTCACTTGTCGCATGTTTAAGGAAATCAAGAGTACATAGAATTGTTTACTGTTTTATATTATCCTACCAGGTCATTATGAATAAGCAGAAATGGTTTTTAAGGGAGCAAAAAAGTAATTTTGTGAGTAGAATCACCATCAGCACCTTGATTCTGGATTGCTAAGTTTGTTTTTGACTCAGTTCTTTTGCAGTTTTAAAATCAGCTCAGGCTGGCCATTGTAATTTCACATCATTATTTTAAAAGAAAGAACTGCGTGGAGGGAAGAGTCTTATTAAAACTTCTTAATTAAGATTACACATTATCCAAGGGACTGCCAGTCAGCTAAATCTAAAAAGTATTTTTGTAGGTTTTAAGATAATTTATGGACAGAGTTAATACAGATGCATTCAAAAATTACGTTGTACTTACGCTGGTATCCCTTCATGTTAATATGGTTTGTTATTGTTTCTTTGTCTGCCACAGTACTTTTCCAAACAAGAGGAGGATGTAAAAATGCTCCTGCTTCTGTGGTCCATCAAAACCTACCTTTCCAGGTACGTTCTGTGTATATATTACAGGTGACAAGTGTAGTAGACCTAACAGATTTAATGTTTGAAAGTGAAACAACTAATGCCAGCTGGGGTTTCTAAAATCTAAATTAATATTAATCTTTCTAAGCTAAGCCAACACTTCAAGTGACATGACCTTTTTAAAAAGTATTTTGTAAATCTTTTGGGGAAGGCAAGAAACCATATTAAGGTGACCTATCTTGCATTTATGAGTCTTTAGACATATGCATATAAGAAGAACCCATTTATTTTTATCAACTACTTAATTGGCTGGAGGTGCTCCACGGCTCCCTGACTGCAAAATACCACAGCAATTTTAGAAGTCATGCTCAGGTGTAGTTTATCTGAAAGAAAAGCTGAAAAGAGTGTAGTAAACATAATACACAAAATAGCTCAAGACTTTACATGGAATTGTCACTGGGAGTCTTGAAGAGAAATGAAACAAACTGGTTTCCAAACGATCATCACTGTCTTGCTTTCCACTAAAACCATCTGCAAACTGTACTTGGTTAAGACCCCCAAAAGTCAGGTGTACTGCATTAAGGATTACTGAGGGAAGATATTACTCTTTTTTTAATACTAAAGAAATATTGGAGATTTTTTAACTTTTATGAACAGTAGGCCAATGATTGCTAGAATAGGCTGGCATATCCATAAATGTGTGTATGAAATTATACGCATCTCTAATAGTGAGGACAAGGGAGTGCTGCTGTTCCTGCTCAAAAGATGCTTTTTATTTGTGGTAAGTTTACGAAACAAAATAGCTATTCAGACCTTGTTTGCAAGTTCCAGTCTGTGGGGTAAACAGAAGGCAATGTTTTAAACAAATCAAGTTTAAAGAATGAAAAAAATCAACTGCTCTGTTAATGTATGAATGGCATATATTGCTTTAGAAAGGACAAACACATACTAAGAACATGCAAATTGATAATAAGGGCAAGACACCAATTGCAGTACTTCACTTGCAGAGCAAAGGGACCAGAGATCCTTCCCCTGTACCCTTGCCGTTTTCGCCAGTTTTGCTGTTCCTTAAAACTCCTTACTCAGAACTTGTCTCTCTTGTAAACTTGAAGGTCAGAGCTCTCACTCTTCAAAGAAAAATATCTTGCAATTGAAACATTTGACTTAGTTGTTCTATGCAGGTCTTACATTTATTGAAAGCCAAGGCATTAGTGAGGCCATTCAAGTTTGGTTTCCACACCGTTGAACTGTGTGCTGGTTTAACATCACATATATGGCATCCAACAAGCTGCAGGAATAGCTTTTTCATTTTAATGCTGAACCAAAAGCAAAACCACCAGCAAAGAAATTGAGCATGTTTGGACAGTACTTATGCTCTATCAACCGAAGATATTGCAACCTCTTGTATCCTCTCTTTCTAGGAACAGATAGTTCTCCCTTCTCTGTGTGATCCTCCACTTGTTTCAGTACGTCCACATTAGTTGTACTGCAACACATGTACTGTGGCACAAGGCAGGCACGTTCTTATAATCTACAGGCCTAATTTATGAGCTCCAAAAAACTGGGATATTTCATCTGCCAGTAAATCTGTCAAGTTCCTTTATATCAGGCCCTTTGCACTGCAAACATATCAGATCTTCATCCTAGAAAAAAGCCTGAGTTTATCAGTTAAGGACTTATTTGTAAGAACTGCCTACAGCCCTGTTGAGAGGAGAGCTGAAATCTGATTTTCTTCTGAAATGATGCACTAAACCGATGAACTGTTGATAAGATCTTTATTTTTTTTCTCAGGGGAAAACAGATAAACTCGACAAATAATTTAGCCAGTGAGTAGTTTTTCTAAGTATCAGCAACAGTTTACTTCTTAGTAAAAGGGCTATACAAATAGTCATTTAAAAGATGTTAATTCAAAGCCATCAAAAAGGGAGGAAATTCCCTTTGCTTTGCTTCACATGAATCCTATTTAGTTTTTGCTCTTTTTCTGTGACAAATATGGATATAGGTTACCAATACAAAACCAGAACAGCTCTCTGAGCAACAAGCTTGTCATTTCTTCAGATGTTGATTGTGTAGGGATGTTAATAAAGAGCAGCTGCTGCAAAAATCCTTTTTTTTTTAAAAAAAAAAAAAGTCTTCTGGCTGTTGACCTTCATGCCCCGACATCAGTAGCTGTAGCTGGGTATCTGTAGCAATACAGTTTGTTGTCTGCACCTCCACTCAGTAACAACTGATGAGAGAAAAACTGTGATTAATACCAGAACTGAGCAAAATAAGTCCATGAGTCGAGGACTCAATTTTTCTTTCCTTTGAAGACATAAAAAGAAATAATAAATAATGAGCTGTTAATGCATAATTAAAACCCAGAATCAAAGCGCAGAACCAACTTTGTCTCTTCTAATTTTAAGAGGAGGGTTTCATAGGAACATTGCTAAAGTTTTTCCTGACTTTTAATGACAGCAGGAGCCACACTGAGAATCTTGGGATGTCAACAAAAAGGTTTTTTTTTTTGTCGTTTTGAACACATGTGTACCACTGCAGTAGTGGAAACGTTTCCTAGAGAGGATTATATAGTTTCCCTCTTGAACCTGTACTGGCATGGCCCAGCTGCCACTTCATGCTGCCACTTTAGTCTCAATGGCAGAAAATGGAATGTGTATTTTCTCTGTGAGGTGCAGTGCTGTTCTCGTGTCTCTCCTTGTCTGGAATATCAGTATAACACTCAGTTAATGCTACAGAGCTTTGGCTGCCTCCCTGCTCCTTTGCACAGGAGTGTGGGGACTCTGCAGTGCGTGTGACAGTAACACCCAGTTATCAACCACAGCACAACTCAAACTTCCTGTTCTCTTCTATCTTTGAGCACAAGGGAAAAAACAGTCCACGACTCATCCTAACCACCATGCATATAAATTCAGTAACTTGCTCTTCAGATTCTTACCCCTGCTTCTGTCCAGTCCACACACAAAACCTTGTCTTCATGAGCAGCCAGGTCATAGAGAGGAGCTTTGCAACTAGTGAAAAACAGGTATTTAGTCACATGGTTGAAATTACATGAGCAATCATAGAAAATAGAATGGGTCCCTAGAAGAAACACTATCACAAAGCTATCAAACGGATGTGGTCAAGCAGTTATAAACACTTTAAGACTTAAAGTACAGATATCTACCATCTGTGATGTTTCCACTGCTTTCCCCAGACCTGATCACATTAGTATTATCCTCTCCTACATCCCCAAAGAGCAAAGCAGCAACATCCTTCATCTGGTTGCAAACTACCTTGATACTGAAATTTAACCAGTTTTTAGGAACAGTTTATTATTTAGTTTCTTTCTTCCATGTATGGATGCTGCTCAGCTGTCTGCATTTTCCAGAAAAGCCACTTATGTCTTCTGAATGCAAAGCATTTCACTGCTTGAAAATCTGTAACAAAGGATCTGAAAAGCGTATTGAGTGAAACTTCAGGCTGTTAGGCTCTTTCCTTAGAAAGAGACTTATTTTGTTCCTTAAAATAGAAGAGTGGCCAGCAGACCACCTGCTGTTCCTAATCTCAGTGGCAATGCTAGGGTTGCTGCTTTTGGATGTCACCAAATGCTGCTGTTACTGCCAGGTAAGTCCCACTGGAGCACTGTGCAGCCCTCTCAGATATTGAGCCACAGGCCCCCTTGTACTCTAAAAGTATTTTTGTCTCTTTTACTATATGCTTGACTTCCAAAACCTAGAGGATTCTCACAGATGCTACAGGAGACTCTAATCCATGTCTCTGACTGCTTTTGTTATTGAACAACAACAACATGCAGCTTTATGTTACCTCCTCGTGTCCCAAAGCTTTACAATGTTGTCCAGAGAACCGGAGATCAGCTGATGCTCGTGAGTAGGTGACCACTTCACACATGTCACCCAGCCTGTGTGAGAAGTCAGAGACAGCAGAACCAAGGAGCCATCTGAACAGAAAAGGAGGAAGAAACACTCAAACATCAGCAGATGCCAACTGCATACAAAATCCTGTGAGAAAAAGTCAGCAAATTCTTTGTGTTCAAGTTAAGTGTTTTTCCCAACAGTAATTCTAACTTCAAAAAATCAAAGTGAACTTTAAAGAAAGTGAACAAAAATTTAAATCACGCAAGGTCTGGGGAAGAAAAAAACCCCTGACAACAACCAACTAACCAAAAAAAACCCCAAACAAAACTCAAAATGTATTTTCTCGTAACTAAACTCTCTTTGCAACGTTTCTTTTTTAGAAAGCAAACAAAAAATTGCTTTTATTAACAACATATACAAGATGCTAATAAACTCTGAATTAGATTTACAGATGTTAAAGAAGTAAACATTGTTTACTAACTGTGGCCTCCCAGTACCTGAAGGGAGCCTACAAGAAAGATAAAGAGTGTTTACAAGAGCATGTAGTGACAAAACAAAGGGGAATGGCTTTGAACTGCCAGTAGGTTTAGAATAGATATTAGGAACAAATTCTTTACTGTGAGGGTGGTGAGGCACTGGAACAGGCTGTCCAGAGAAGCTGTGGATGCCCCATCCCTTGGAGTGCTTTTGAGGCCAGGTTGGATAGGGCCCAGAGCAATCTGGTCTGGTGGGAGGTGTCCCTGTCCACAGCAGGGGTTTTGGAACAAGACGATCTTTAAGGTCCCTTCCAACCCAAACTATTCTATGATTCTATTCTTTGAAAGGTATCCGTGAAAGTAAGCCTGGTAGGCTCAGTCATAATATCCACAATCCTGTCTGTTTATGATAGAGAGTACCATGTCTAAATTACTACTATTTCACTTTAATGGTGGTCTGACCAACCTAAGTGTGAACCTTACGAAAAAAAATAAAAAGGTTCAGTCCTGCAACTGCACAGCTGAACAGTAGTAAGTTTAAGAGAACAAACAAAACCTAAGCTCAGTAAAAAACCTTTTGTTTGTAAAAACAAAAGAAGTCTTGCACTAGATTACAGAAAATAGATTTAATCTTTGTCTTCAATAAAAGCCCCTAAATGGCTGGTTTCTAGCAGAGGGACCAGAAAAGTTTGAGAAGTCTCCCAACAGGAAAAAGTTCTGATTTTGAAAAACAACTTTGAGACCATGCATGTTTTTAGCTCACCTTTGCTGCGAGGATCCCATAGCCTAATATGTCTGTCAGTGCTCCCTGATGCCAAACGTCGACACAGTGGTGAGAAGGACAGAGAATTAAACACTTTGTTTCCTGTCTGTCAGAAAAGAAAACAGTCATTCTAAGAGAAGAACTACTATTTTGGGCAACTTCTTTTTCTCTGAGCTGGACTTGAGCTGAACCTACAGGCAGTGGATAATGATCTCACCAAAGTAGATTTGAGATCTCCAGTCTCAGCATCCCAGATTTTAATGGTGTGGTCCCATGATGCACTGCAAATTTCTTCAGCATCTGACCACAGCACACAGGAGACAGCTTCTGTGTGGCCAGACAGGGTTGCCAGGGGAGTCTAGAATTTAATGGTGACAGATTTGACTATCATCAAGAAATCAATTCTTTCAATAAATAAAAATGCATCTGACTGAACAGATCAGAAGTTTTCACACAGCCATTTGTAACAATGAGCAATTTTGTTTGGCCACACTTCTAAAGAAAAATCCTGGACAAACCTGGAGCTCATCTTACCCGTGTTAGTCCCAACTGTTCAGTTTTCTGCTTCTTCCGTGGTCTGTTCGCTGCTTCTTCCATTTCATCCTCTTCATCTGTAGGTACTGTGACAGAAGACAGGCAGATGTGAGCCAGAGGTTTTTGAATTCCATCTCCACGCAAGTAATTAAGGACAACCCCCTATTTACAATGCCTACAAACATCTTGCAGGTGGATAACTATACCTGAAATGGTGTAATTAACCAAACCAGTAACTTAATATAGCCTTACAAGCTTACATCTTACCTGCAGACCAGATCTTTAACATCTTATCCCAGGATCCACTGCAGAACTGTATGAAGAAAAATATTTTGTTAAAAGTTGATCCAGACAGGCCTGCTTGAAAAATTACCCAACGGGTTATAACACATAAAGAATAGTGCTGGGCTCCCAAAACAAACAAATGGACAAATGTTTGGCATAGATAAAATTATTCTTTTTCCTTCCTTTGTAGGAAAAATATCTACTAAATATCTATTTCCCTCAGCACCAAAAGGTTTGACTTTAACCTGTCTGATATTGAGTCAAGCTGGGAGCAGTAACTCCGCCTTTGGTGTGAATGCTCGTAAGTGCTGAATTCCTGCATGAAGGGAAAGAACCTCTTTACCACCTGCTTTTCCTGAGTACCACTCAGGAAATTTTTTTCCCCACCAAAACCACTGTGAAAATTTAGGTCAAATTTGAAAATAGTTCACCATAACACAACATTCACATGCATTTAAAGTAAAATACACTTTAAACTAAACATTCAACTTGCTTTCCAACCTAAATGATTCTATGATTCTGTGACTTAGCATTGATATAGCACTCCTAATTCTCAATAACCACCATTTATAACAAAACTGGAAACTTATCAGTGTGTCAGTCTGGAAAACGTGATGACAAGAAGCTATGCAGGGACAAAAAGATGATTTTTGGGATATGGATTGCTAACATCCCAAAAAACAAAGGTTTCTTTCCCGGAGTCACTCACTTTGGTTTTCGTGCAATCCACAGCTATGGAGTCTACACTCCCAGCGTGTCCCCTGCAGCAGTGAAGGGCTTTCACTTTGTTTTTCTCCACGTTCCACTCCCACAGCAGGACAGTTTGGTCCATAGAAGCACTGAGTAACAGGCACAATAAACTGTCTGAGGAAGAAAAAGGTTATCCTCGCACCCAACTCAGCCTTCCAAAGTCTTTACAGACTGTAATTACTCTAATCGCAGAAGAAACTGCAGATGGATAGAAACTCGTACGTATTTCAGTTTACATCATGTTACCCTGCAAGTACAATTAATATAAATATATTTACCATTATTTACTAATGAAGACTGCAAGGTGGATAGACAAGGTACATGTTAAAGTAGCTATATTCATTACTGTTAAAAGACTATTTGACCCACACCATGACTTCATTTCTAACACCACTGACAGAGACTGAAATAATTACAGCATTTAGATAATTAAATACTCGTGGTTGAGGAATGGTTCACATTTCTCCCCCAGTAACTCAAACTCTTACTACTCCCCTAACATATATACTGACCTTGTTTCACCCATGCCACATCCTTCACTACTTCTGTGTGCCCAGCTATTGTCATGACAGATTTTCCTTCCAAAGACCAGACTCGAGCAGTCTGATCGTAGCAGCCAGTTAATATCCTGTGGGGTACAGAACGTGAAACATCATTGTCTTTAAGACCAACAATGTTTTTATGAAAAAAAAAAGCCTCAACCAGAAACTTGGAAAAATATTAGCACAATAAGTGATTTAAAAAGAAAGAGCTTGGAAAAGTAAAAAAAATCTTTTTGTTACAGAGCAAAGCTTCGTTAGAGCCTACAAGTGAGGGGTAGGAGTACAGGCCAAAAAGAAAAGCAGCGAGAGTACTGCCTGTTCTGGTAGGTAAAAATCACTTATATAATTTACATAATTTAAAATTTAATTTGTTGTTTCTAGTATATTTCTAGGGGTTCTCAAAGCATTTTCAAATGCTGGTTGACTGGGAAATGAATGTGAAAACACAGCAGAAAAAGACAATTATGGCTGCTTGGCCTTTTTTAAGGATAAGCTCTGCATAAAATTACACTATTCTATTTGTTGCTGGGTATCACATTGGAAGTCAAAGGTTTACGCAAAAGAGACGAGGAAATACCACTGTCCTTTAAGAGAAAGGATAGTAAACAACATTTGTTTTGTTTGTTTGTATTAGCAGTATCTCATGTTCAGTGACTCTGGCTGTTTTCTACTTGTGTTGTAGTCACTGTCAGTGAACTGCTTACAAAAGCAAGTAGCTGATTGACTTGCCACAGAACAAAGAGGGAAAAAACCTCCACCCAAGAGATTATTAAAGAGTGAGTACCACTCCATTTAACACTAGGGAGGAACAGGAACAAGCAAGACAAAACTTAGAATTGGCTTAGTGTGGTACCATTCTTCAGTGCCTTGTACAGAACTGATCCAGTCATCATGGAAGATGCATTCTTCTGGCTGAGGGGCCATATATTTCTCCACATACTCTATTTCCACCACTTCTTCCTGAGCTCACAGACAAAATACTTATTTAGTGAGGTTTCATTTTTCTTAATCAATAACGATAAAATTTAACCGTGGTATAAACAAACAAGTCAATTGAGCAAAGATCTTGGTATCCAAGTCCTTTGCCACAACAGTGGAACTACAGTCTTTAGAAAAAAAGTGTGAATTATATTGCTTTCCATATTTTTATCAAGTTACTATTTAATAGCAAGCTGGAAGCAAAAGCAAGTAATTTTGATGATCTTGAATTCTCTTCTGTATTTACCCATACAAAACTGGTGTCTAAAACACCTCACAACATTTTTCTAGAGGTAATAGTAACCTTTCCCCATTATCCCCCAATGTAACAGGCAAAATCACATTAATGATGAACTGAATAAACCAAGAATTTTCCCTCTGGACTGTATACAGACAAAAGACTGGGTAACGATGTTCCTTGCACTGTTCAGTCCCATTGTGTTTAATCACTTTGCAGTTCAAAATGGATTTAAAAATACATGGAATTCTCCTGGGAAAGTCATAAAAGAAATAAAACTGAGCAAGGAAATCTACCTAGTCAGAATGACAGTGTAATACCTAAAGCAGATTGAAGTAAACTGGCTATGTCTGTTCTGCTGCCCAAGAAGGGGAGAAATGGAGTATGACTTACCGTGGAGATATTTTCCATTTCCATGTGTGTGACCAGTGGCACTCGCAAGAACTGGCCATTGATAAGAAAATCAAATTCCACATATTTGTGATCCTCTAAAACAAATTAGGAAAAATCCATGTTCAGGTGTCACTATTTATTTGATACCATCAAGAACAGCATCATTTTGTGGCTAGTACAGGAGAAGGAGACAGGAAGAGGTTAAAAATAGACCAAAAACCAAACCAACCAAAAATGACACAAAAAAACCCCTCAACTCAGTTAGTTTCTTCTCCCAGTTTTAAGTGGGAAGCCCATGAATCCAAATGGATTATTTGAGAGGATGGAAAAACTGCTGCTGGGGTTCAAAGAGTTAAGTTCGCCTCTTACTGTATTTTCTCTGTAGCCATGTGTAATCAAACCCCAGTGGTGCTTCCATACTGTTCTGTACGGGTCTTGCCGCTGCTAGTCCACATCTTTCTTACCAGCAGCTAGAGCCCTGTATCTGTGGCAGCAATATGAAAATCCTAAGAACATTCGGTTCACATTTCTCCCTCTGTAATGGCACAGTTGACAAAGGCCCCACATTTTGGTAGAAGCACTGCACTGTGCACTAGTTTTCTATTCAAGCTTGTTTGCAATTTCATGGGTTAAAAGCAACTTACAGAAGTCTCAAGAAGATAGCAGTTTTTTATAAAACATGGGATTTTTCAACAGTATGGCACAGGTGCCTTTCCCCAGAAAATCTTTCCAATCAGGCCCATTTCGGCTGGCACTGACAATGGTTGAGCTTTTCTCAAAGGTTTTCATAAAACCCAAACCTTTGGTTTCATCAGTTCTTGCGCCAGGTTTCGGGCAGCGCTTCCGCTGCCATCTGCTGTGGCAGCCTGGCCTGCGGCGCTGGGCACACGCTGTCCCCGCCTCTGGAGCATCTCTGCCGGGACTGCCCTCCAGCCCCGGTACCCGCGGCGTTTCAGATCGAGTTCCGGGAGTGCCTAACCGTGGGCAGCCAGGCCCGCAGAGCCGGGCAGGGCGGGCTCAGCCTGACCCGAGGGTCGCCGGGGGCCCTGGCTGTGACAGCCCGCGGTTCTGCGGCGGCACCGGCGCTGCCCGGCCCGGCCGGGCACGGGGGACACCGGGGGGCTCCGAGGGGCCGCCCCCGCCGCGGTACCCACCGTGCGCTGCCGCCAGCAGCTTGTTGATGAGCTGGCTGAGGTCGGTGGTCTCGGAGGCCGCGGGCACCGAGAAAGGCACATCCTCCACGGCGAACCTGCGGGCACAGCGCGCCGTTACCGTCTCCGCGTCACTCGCGCCCCGAACCCACCCCCGGCCCGCGAGGGGCGGCCCCTCACCTGCGGTTCTCGGTGCGGAACCGCGCCGTGAGCTGCGCCATCGCCGCGGCTGTCGCTGCTGTCGCCGCTGTCGCCGACACCGACCACGTGTCGTGACGAGCCCCCCACCCCCCCCCACGCGGCCGCGCGCCGCCGCCTTCCCGGCGCCCCCCGCGCGCCCCCGCCCCGCACCGCGCAGAGGGCGGGCGCGCGTGCGCGGAGCGGCGGCGCGCATGGCGGCGCTGCGGCGGGAGCCGAGCCCAGGTGGGGGAACCCGACCCCGGCACCTGCCCCGGCGCGGCGGCACCGGGACCGGCTGTCCCGCCAGCCCCGCCCGGGGCTGCGCGGCGGAGCGGTGCGGTGCGGCGGGAGCGGGACGGGGGGGAGGCTCCCTCTGCGCCCCTCAGGGCTGGGGCGCGGGGGGCGCGTTCCGGGGGTCACCGCCCCTCAGCGGCGCTGCCGGCGCTGTGCCCCGGGCGGGCGGGCGGCGGGGGCAGCTCCCCGTGTGGCGCCGAGGGTCGCTGGAGCGGTGGTTTCGGCTTGGAGTAACTCGGGTTGTGTGGCTGTGCGTGTCGAGCGACACACCCACTGTAAACTGCCCGCTGAAAGTAACCCAAGGCGCGGCGGGCTTTAAAAGAATCTGTAAGTGAATTTCTGCTCTGGGAGAAGGCTGCCTGTGTGAGCACCTGCCACCGGTGTGCTCGGCTTACGCGTGCATTTTCCCCCAACCTTTCTGACAGTCGTTCGTGGCCTCTCGTGAACAGCTGGGCTTTCCCGGGTGGTGACTCGGGTTGTGGGGACTCGGTTCTTGTTCCGTGAGACTCTGAAGTCTCCTCTATTTCTTAACTCTACTTCAAAGATTTAATTGACAAGGGTGCATCTTCCCGTTATTGGCGTTATGTACACAAAAAAATCTCTTCAGAAACCTTTTAAGTGAGAGCCTCCAGATCTTCTTAACAGCATCTGCCTGCCTGCTCTTCCGTGCCAGAGATAAGCTAAATCTCAAACCTGGTACAAGTTAATATAAAGCTAATTGTAACCCCTTTACTTAAGAGTATCAACTCTGCCCTAATTTCCTCCCTGATATGTTTTACTGTAATTTGTGCCCCTGTGAGTTCGTTCCATGGTTGGAGAGTAGTGGATGCCCTTAGAGGGAACTTCTCCGGAGAGCCTGTTTGATTGTATAAGACTTCAGGCATTTCTGGACTGCTTATAAGAAGAAACTGGATAAATATCACTATGTATTTACCCTGCTGCTGTATTTTTTTGCCTGAGCTTTGTTATTAACCATTCTTAGATAGAGGATATTTGGCTACTTGGAACATTGGTATGTCCCAATACAGCTGTCCTTGCGTTCTGTTGCTGGGTTCCAGCATGCTCAAAGTGTGTGCCATCGGTATCTCTGGAACAGACTTACTCAGTTTATCTCAAAGAACTAAATGTGCTGCTTTAGCAAAACTGCCATGTCTTCTTCACATCTTCAAACTGAGAGGAAATGATTGAGTGATGATAAAATCTAGTTTTCTGGGATTTTTCTTTCCTTTCCTGCTAACATGCTTCAGGCATTGTAACTGAAACATCTCGTAATTGTTCTCAGATATAAAGCTCCAAAATATTTGGTAAACATGAGGTAACTTCACTCGGAACTTGGTTTGGAGCGTCATCACTTGAAAATTGAATGGAAAAATAAATCTGCTTTAGATTAAAGTATTAATATATTGAGCATATGAGCAGCTTAACTTCTCAATGTTGTTTGTATCAGCAGGATGCTTTATTCAGCTTCAGAAGCCAAGGAGATGAAGATTTACTTTGCCTGTGTCCTTTATACCTTTGCAAAGCAGCATAAATTTGTGCTTTCAGAGTTATCCGGTTCTTTTCAAATTATTCTCTTGCCTTTCACATCCTCCTGACTAAAGCTGTAAGTGGTTAAAATACCACAGCCAAGCAGGTCGATCTTGAGGAATTTACTTTCATGCTGTGGTGACGAAGAAGCTGTTAGGAGTCATGTGCTAATATAACACAGCCTGTCTTTAGAATAAGTACTGAAGGGAAGAAGCCTGAACACCTTTCCTTCATCCCAAACTGCAGGAATTAAGTTTTCTTCTATTCATTTGGGCATATTATGTGTGTAGTCTAATATATTAGTACACTTGTAACGTAGGGGCCAAGTTAATTGTAATTTTTTCTCATTGCTTGTGAATATTTGGGATTGGTCACTGCTTTGAAGGGTGTATTATGTGCATGAGAGCATCATCCTGTGGATGTGGCCATTCACTGTCCAATATTCTCTGCTTGAAAGTTTGTAGTGGGCAGCTGAGCTCCTTAAAGCTTTCTTTGAGGTAGGAGGTAGATCTCTGAAGTGCTGGCAGCTTTGTATTTTTGTCTTTCATCACTGGATTAATGCCAGATTTTGTTTCAGTTTAGGTGTTTTCCTGCCCAAGCATACCTCTGCAGACTAATAATAGTAATTTTATTTCATTTATTTGTTGTTTTATAACCTTTAAAACAAATGCAGTTTACTTCAAGATGTTATGCATGATGGAGTTGTATCATGCAAATCCTGTGTTTTGGTTATGGAAGTGGGTGACTAATGTATTTGTGTGCAGTGCTGGCACGTGTTTAAGTATCAAGTGGTCTCTGGATGTGTGTGGTTGTTAGTTCAGTGCTTATGGACATATTTAGATGAAAATGATGGGAGGGTGTATATGTGTTTTTTGTCTGTGTGTGCAATGACAAGTCAAGCAAATTGTCTCGTATAAAAGGCTAAACTGTACTACTGGAGCAACACACTGACATTTTTCTGCAGTGAGTAATAAAGGTGTAAGGATTTCTTGAGGACTTTGCTGTTAGATTGCAATGCAAAGAAAGCACCTGCAGCAATGTCTTGGCAGAAGGCTGA
This sequence comes from Pseudotriccus pelzelni, assembly GCA_035584735.1. Taxonomy (NCBI): domain Eukaryota; kingdom Metazoa; phylum Chordata; class Aves; order Passeriformes; family Tyrannidae; genus Pseudotriccus; species Pseudotriccus pelzelni. Next base: position 26,787,624 of record JAWMRA010000164.1, on the reverse strand, counting down.
AATAAACTTTTGTACTTTTTCAGGTCACTTTGTAATGGAAGAAAATGGAGCTGACCATGACGTTGCTATGGAAGGACCTAACGATTCGTTCATAGGCAGCTGTGATGGTACAGGAGCGTCCAAGGCAAATGATCGGGTTTTCCGGGTGAGGTACGAATGGTTTGTGCTTGTAGATGCTTCCATTACATCCTCTCAGATGAACTTGAAGTGTTCTATTTCATCAATGCACGGGGGGTTTTTTGCCTTTATAGTAACACATTGTGTTTTTTTAAAAAGTACAAAAGTTCCTTCCCTTGGATTCTTGTGCCATTCAGTTTGTAACTGATGAATATCCAAACGTTGCATATGGTGGTGACCTTCAATAATTATATTCATAGTTGTATTAATAGATTCTGTTACAGTGCTGAATAAATATGTGGTTTATTGTGTCAACAAAATCCTTTTAAAAAAAGAATACTTGATGGCATGTCTTGGAGAGATTCAGAACACTTGAAAATCAGGTCACGTTGCTTAGTGACCAGATGTGTCAAATAAAAGTCCAGGGACACGGGATATCTGTGTAGGTATTGGGGAAGGGGAATCTTTTATTTATCTGTGTATTATCAAATATTGCCAGACATTCGTATTCAAGGAGATTTCTGTACATGAATATTCTTCTGCAGAATGTTCTTTAAACATAAAATATCATTCAGGTAGTGATTTAGTAGTATGCTTATGGTCTCTGCCCAATGTCTTTAATACAAGTAGTGTCATTTATTTGTTACTGCTTTTCTGGTGCATTTTACAGTAGACAGTTCAGCACAAGTGGTTTTGGGGAGCAGATTTCAAGTGAGAGGGATTTACTCTGCCCTTAGGAGAGAGTGTTTGTTCTGGGAAGTAGGAATGTGAATACTTTTTCAGCTTGGAAATGGGAACAGAAGTAGAACTGCTAGCGTAAGCCTCTTGATCAGAAGGACAAGAGCTCCCTCGGAGTATACAATACAGCACACTGGTTTTAAATGCTCTTTTCTCTTTCTTTTTTTTTCCCCCTGATAGAAGTTGCTACTCAAAGTACGTTTTACTGTTTTTCCTCTGTGAGAGCATCTAACGTGCATGGATTCCAGGGGTCTGTTGTTCGGCCCGAGTGACTCTCCTGCAGCCTTGCCCATCACAGTCCACCTCTCAGGCAGTTCTCCATCGTCGGCTGTGCCGGCGCGGCCACCCCAGCCACGGGCTCCCTCTGCTGAGGAGTTCCAGCTGGCAGACCAAACCAGGCAGCCTCTCTGTGAGCTGCAGCCCCCAGGAGGGCCCAGTGCACCCATGGTGAGTGTGTCTGAAAACGGGGCTGGTGGTGTGTTCACAGACGAGGGAGCCCTTTGAAGAACTTTCTTACGTGGTGCTTGTTTGTTGTAGCAACAGCTGATTCAGACTTTAGCAACAAGGTGAAACTTTTCAGTGATTCAGTTCATGCTCCAGGTGCCCCCCCTCAGGTAGGCAAATCCTGTCTTCAGCTGTTACTAATTTTATTAAACAGCAACTTAATGCCTTTTGCCCTTATCAAGCCTGGATGCTGATGTGTATGAGACCTCATACTTTTACCGCTGCTGCTTTCTCTATATTCCCTGGATAAGTCTCTCTCTTTGGTTTTTCTTGAGGGATCAGAACATTAGCAATAAGCTAACCCATTATATTTCACCTTCCCCCTTACACCTCAGTTAATTTGCTTAAAACATTGCTTTGTGATTTGTAACAGTTATTTTGTAAAAAGGTAATGCTCTTACCCAGAGGCCTTGGTTGGCGTGTGTTGTGCTGTTACTAAAGACACTTCACCCATTTAAAGTGTAATTAATCAGAAACAAGACAATCTTTTAGGTTACCCTAGGTTTTGTAAAATTGTTGGGAACTAGTTCTTTGTAGTTAATATCATAAGGAGTTAAGTTTTTCAAATTTCTAGGTAATTTAATTTGTATTTTTTTAAGTTCTGCAGCTTTTCTTCTGTCTGCTTTTGCATGAAATACTGCTCAGAGAGGTCAGTTTCTCAGACGTAAAGGTCAAAATTTTTATATGTTATGATTAATTTTGCTAGTTTGTGGAAGGAGTTACAGTGAATCCAACTATGAATGGCTTTCAGGTTTTTCGTAGCTTTAATAATAGTGTTGTAAGTTTCAAATAAATGTGTAATTCATTGTAGAATCACGTAAGGTGGTGGGTTTTTTTCTTTCCTGAATTCAGTTAAAGGGTTATTTTAAAAAGGGGAAAGTAATTTTAAGAAATTGACCATAAACAGGCAGTTTTCTTATCATGTGAAATGAAGTTAATTTATAGGCCCTAATTCCAACCAAAATGTTTCTATTACTGGTGCTAATCAAACCCAGTTGTGCTGCATGATCTCCATACAAACAAGTGCCATTCCTGGTTTTGTGTGACTGCCTTACAGATGATTGTTGCCAGCCAGTCAGAAAATGGACAGGTGCTGCATGTCATTCCTTCTGCTCAGCCAGGAGTGACCCAAGTGATTATTCCTCAAGGTCAGCTTCTGGATGTGACTGGCACACAGGGTGAGTTTAACCTGTGGGACTTGAGGGTGTGAGTGCATCCTGCATGATCTCTTTTTGAGCACCTTGTGTGTGTTTCCTTTCCTTACTCAGCTATGAGACAAAATACACCCTGAATCTGCTTTCTGATTGTGAATCTGGCACACTACACACCACATTTTCTGTTGGGCAAAAGCCTTATGAAAGAAGAGCTATTATGCCCCTTTTTCGAAGGATATGTGATGGGTAGATTGAGATATCAAGCAGAGTTGTTTCTTGCCTTATTTACTATTAATAAGGATGGTTATATTGTCAGGCAGCTGTACTATCAGCTTCCAATTTTCACTATCTATTTACTTCACTTTGAGTGAAGTAGTTAATTTGTTTAGTGCAGAAAGGCCAGGAGAACATAAATTCCTCTGTTCCAGAAATCGCTGGTGATGATGCATCTTTTGTGAAGTCAGGAATGAATTGCCTGGTAGCAATTCAGTTTCCAGTGAAGGAAAATGAGATGTAACTTTCACTTCGATGCAATGTGATAATTGTCACATTGTAAGTATGTGGGGAGATGTACAACTGGAAGTGCAAACTTGAAGGTTTTCTCTAGAAAATGGACATACTAAAATCTGAAAGCATTGATTGTCTGCCTTGCTGGATGGCAAAATGCTGTGTACTAGTTTGCATTCACAGAGCAAGACTGAGAACTTGGTGGTCATATTTTGTTAAACTCTCAAAGGTGTTTTAAACTTTTTTCATTCACTCTATAAAATTCTCAAAATCCGAGCAGTAGTTAAGTGCTCCTGTGGAATGATAGCTCAAAGGTAAGACTAGAGTCCTGATGCTGGGTGGATAGAAGATTTGGGATTCAAGTCATGATCTAGCCCTTTTCACTTACAGTTGGAATGTAGTTCCATGACCTTGCACTGAAAAGCTTGTTCCTGCCCTAGGGTTCAACCTTCCCTCCCTTTCCAGTTCCTGCAGGGTAAGAGCGCTGTTTGGTTACAGCACAGTCTTACATTGCTGTAGAGCTGACCGTGAGCCTTTAGTGCCCAAACAATTGCTGCTGCTGTTTGTAAGCACGATGTCGCGATGCTGAATAGCATCTTTGTGTTTCCATTATTCATCCCACATGGGGCTCTGTGTCATAGTATGTGAATACGTGTTCTACAATAGTGGTACAGGGGGTTTTGGTAGTTGGTTTGTGTTTTTTTTTCTAGAGACTTACTGTAGCAGAAAGTTGGGAAGACTTGTGAGTGGTTTGCTGTGCAGATTAAAGGGGAAGAAGAATGGCTTGTCAGCCCCTGAGTTTGTCTTGTCTGCAAGACATTACGTAATGGTAATGCATGAAATGGCACAGGCTTCAGTGTAGCCTGAAGGGTCTTAAGGGCACGTCTGTAGGAGGAACCAATGCTTTGAGCCAGAGTGCTGGTAACCTGAGTGCACATGTTCGAATCTTCTCAGAGAGCTTTCCAGTGGAGTGATTTCTATACTCTGTCAAGAGCTTATCACTGTCTCTCGGGATGGGGGAAAGAGGCTTCCATAACTGAAGGGCAAAAATCCCTCATGTAAAGAGACCTTGCGTTTTCTTATTGAGACCAAAATATCAACTGTCTGCTTTCACAGTTTTCCATTATGTTTTTGTTTAACTGTACGCACAGGCTTCAATCTAACAGTAATTTTTAGCTTATGGATTCCTCCCTATTACCAAGAAAGGCTAAAACATTTGCTCTAGCAGCATGTCAGATTCAATTACAAGCGGCCTGTTTTTCTTGTTTAAGTGTTCTTTTCCAAGTACAAAGCAGTATCATTAGCTCATTTTTTCTTATTTTAAAAGGAGCCAATGTGTGATTTGCAGTTGAGCAAAATAGTTGTGCAATCCTGTATGGATTTGTGGAAATGTAAAGCAGAGTAGTTTACAAGTTGTTCTGATTATTTGCCTTGCTGTGGAATAATTAATTAGTTGTAGTGTGATTACCAAAGTCCTTGAACACAAGCAACTTTATCAAATGTATCTGCATATGTGTGCCTGGAGTTAGAGTACTGATTCACAACTATTCAACTACTTTATCATCTATAAAACTTCTTTCTTATGTCAAAAGGCTTGCTTTTCCAAACACCAGGTTTAGTCATAGCTGCTTGTTGCCCTGTTCTTCATTCAGTTATTAACCAGGAGACTGTTTTATTCTTGTAAAGATGCTTCGGAAGAAAAGTGTGGTGATGGGAACCTGCAGACTGTGGTGGTGGCTGCTATAGCAGACAGTGCAAGCAGTTACATTCTACACCCACAGGCATCTCTCACTGTATCAAAAAAAACAAGCACCAGGTAGGTGGGGAGTTAAAAGGATGAACCATCACTTCAGTTCACTGTTAGTACTGCGTTATTTTCTCGTGGTTTTGTTTTTGCAGTGGTTATCACAAAATTACCATGGAATGGAGTTTTATGAACCCTTAGTGTTGTATTGCTAACTAACTGTGTTTTCAGGCAGCGTTTGTATGTGCCACAGCAGTGGAAAAAGCAGTTAAAGTACCTGTATTCTATTCCCTGTTTTCCAGACATAATTGGATGTGTTCTGACTGGAGGGATGGGTGGGCATTTAAAGTAACACAGTACAAATTACTGAAATTACATTCAGTGGACACTGTTACTGCCAACCAAAAGTTGAGTGTGATCCAATGAAGGAACTGCAGGAAAAGTTGATGTTTGAGGGAGGAAAGTTTCACGTATGGGTGTACTAAAACCTATATAAACCATCCTCCCACAAGAGCAGTTGATGGTAGAGATTAATTTTTTAGACAGAGGTTTCAGTAGTTGGCATTAACTGTCGAAGCCTGGTCTTTGTTCTTTGGATAATTTCTTTGGTGTCTTTTGGTTAAATATGAGAAAGTAGCTGGTAACAGTGTATTTTGCTGAAACAGGCACACAGATTAGCAAAGTTTCTGCAGTTAATTAGTTGTTAGGTATTTTTAACTTGATACCCACCTCATTCTCTCCCCATGCTAAATGCTGCCTATTATTATTTTAATTCCTGAATACTTTGGAATTGGTTTTTTTCTTTAAAAAAAACCTCAAACCAACCAAATAGAGCAAGAGCAACAACAACAACAACAAAACAATGACAACAGAAAAACTCCCAAAGAAGGTGTTTACTCTATGGACTGCAGGCTGGCTTTGCATTGGTTTATGCTCTTTAGAAACTGAGATGTGGAAAAGATCAGAGTAATCTCACTCCAATACAAATTAGATGTGCTCAAGAAATATGTAAAATGAAGAGAAACAGTTTGTGAGTGGATGTTGAGAACACAGTCTGTACATGTCAGAAAAATAATCCTGGAAAGGAGCCATATTTTTAAAGACAGGAGGTTATACACCTGTTTTGGAATAATAAACATTGAGTAGGCATTGTTTGTGGCCCAGGATTTAAGGAATGGAGAAGCTAAGTATGTACTTAAAATAGTTACTGGAGCTGTTTTTCAGTAATTTAGAATATATTAAAATGTGCAGTGTTTGATATTGGTTTTAGTCTTTAGCATTTTACCATCAGTCTGCAAAAGAAAATTATCAGGACAATCAGCTGGTCTATTTCACCACGTTTTGTCTATTGTTGTCAAGCAATAAGAATACTGAATGTTTGAAGGTCTTGAATGTAGAAAAAAGTGGGTTTTTTTTAAATACTTACCTTTACTGTAAATTTTTTTAACAATGAAATAGAACATAAAAAAAAAAAGAAGCCCAGGTTTTTAAGGGATGTTGATACAATATCCATAGTTGAATCATGTGCTCTAGGGTTATGCATAATACACTGATTTGATGTTACCTGGAGTTTAGACTGAATTGTTGCTTTCCTGAATGTCTCTATAGACTTCTATTGTTTGTTTTTTTTCTTTTTCAGGGTAGTGGAAGATCCTTTTCACATCCCTCACCAGCCGTTGCCACTAAATACGCCTGCATGGGCGCGCTGTCTCAGGAACTGTGAGGTGGGCCACAAAGAGTTCTGACTCGGTGTTTTTGTTATCTACATCTAACACAGTGATCCTATTCCATGAAAGGAATAAGTCCTAGTTGTAGAAGTTGTGTTCAAGCTTCCTGGTGTTATAGTATTGGTACTGCTAACACAGTTAAACACATAAAATGCTGTGGAATCCCTTTCTATTTTGAGAATGTTAGAATAACTGACCATCAACAGCTCTGAAGCAAAAAAGGTGCTGCTGAAAACCTGATGCCTTACAGTGCTGGGAAGACTCATTGTGCACCATGTTAGGGCTTGCTTTTGAACTACAGGGCAAACTTGGCTGACCTCTGCAATTGTTCATACTGGTTTGTGTTACCACACAGAAATTAGAATCCATATGTCTTATGCATATGTCTTATCCATATGACTTAAAGCACCTTAATGTCAGTATTTTACTGAGGATTTCTATTTCATTTGTTCTCTGTCTTTTTTTTTTTTTCTTTTTTGTCCCAGCAGGTTAGGTTACCTGTGCTTGTTTTCTCTTTTCTTAAAAAGTGCTCTATCTCTATTCTCTGTGACGGCTTTTGACTTGAACAGAACTTTATTTGCATATTGTTAGGTGTCTGCAGAACTGTCCTGATGACTGGATCCTATCAACAGCTAGAATGTGTCATAATTCACTTAAAAGGATGGTAGGGGAGAAGGGAAGACTCTTGAGAGACCAACTACTCCTTCCTCCTGCTACCAGAGTCTTCCTCATAGATGTTTATTTCACTTTCTCTTAATACTTTTTGCAAGGAAATCTTATACTCTCTAGCTGCTTCATCTCTTTAGGTATCTGTACCACTTGCATTTTTTCCTATTGGCTTGGCCTAATTTCCTATAACTGGAAATTACCATTGCAGGGACTTAGAAATTGAATTTCTTTCCAAGTATCCACTTAGAAATAATTTTTAAGTATATTAATCTCTTTTTTTATATGCCATGTATTTCATACAAATGGTACTGTCCACTCTTATATCCACTTAAACGTTAAGAGGTCAGAAAATTAATAGCAGGAACTCTTCCATGGTGGAGATACCATTTTCATACAATCAGTCTCTTAATTCAGTTGGCCAGTTAGTTGGTAAAGTTCACTAAACTGTGTTTTGAGCACTATGTGGACACGGTTTCCTGTGTTAACATCCATATGGCTTATCTGAATCATTTATTATTGTTTCCATTTTGTAGGAGGACTTGTATTATGATCTACTTTGTCTATCTGAGTCTATTACAAGAAATTTCACCTGCTCTGTTTAAAATTCACAGCAGCATTTATAGGAGAGTTCTTATTTTTATAGAAAAGGACATAGAAATACTGTCTGTTTGAAGTGTTCTGAGGACATAAACATCTGCTTCTGCTGTTCAGCAGAACTGTTGCCTGTATGCATTAATCCTCCCTGATCCACTGGAGACCACTAGAATAGAATGTATGTACCTTTTCATAGGCACAGACTAGAGGCAATGGGATTTTGGAGTGTCATTTATCTTTCAGGTGTGATTGTCTTACAAGTTGTTCTGTTACTAGTAACAGAATTCCTACTGGAATTTGTAGAGGTGGCGGCAAATCTGTCAACTCGCCATTCCACTCTTTCAGTTGCTTGCCAGAATAGAGATAAAGAGTGTTGAGAGCTGTGTGACTTTCACAGAAGGTGTCAGCAGGTGAAGCCATTGCACCCTAAAGAGCTGTGACTCCTTTGGCAGTTAGTACTGCAGGTGAACACAGAGCATTAAAAGCTACAGTTATCCAAATTAACACTAAGCTCTGTGTTTGGTGTAGATTCCCTGACTGCCTTGAAATGTTCAGTTTACACTTGCTGTGTCAAGACAGCATAATGCCTTCTGGTACCCTGCTGCTGTTAGTTCACTCAAGGAAAACTGCAGTTTTGGTCTATGTACTTGAGTGTAAGCTTGTATGTACCTTTGCTGAGATGAGGCCAAGGGAGAGAAAAGGAATTACTCCTTTTTTTTAATCTTGAACCTTGGAGTGAAAGGGTTGGAGAGTATCCAGTTACTTCAAGGTAATTACTTTGTTAATAAACAGTGAATTTAAAACCAGCTATTTTCAGTAACGTACTTAGTTTTCAATGGTGTGACCAGAATGCATTTCTAGCATGTACCACCATGCTGAAATAAAGTGTAATTATAAACTGCATTAATTAACTATACAAAGCTAAGTTAATTTATTTGTCTGAAGCAGATGGTCTCATTTTTTGATTTTTTTTCCCTACTTGCAAAGCTCATAGAGAGCAGGGATCTTATGTGCTTATGATTTTCTTCTTACCCTCCTTCTCTCTGCCACCAGTTTAGGTGATGATCTAACTTGTGCAAAAGTAAAGCCAGAACAGGAGACAGTACCTTAACTGTTATTGCTACTTTTCTGGCACAACAGTTTTATCAATCTTCTCATCTCTTAGAATGTCCTATTTATAGTGACAAGTATAAGATAACATTAAAAAACCCTGGTTGTACAGTATTTATTGTGGGGAGTGGTGCTGTAATCCCTATTGTGAAAGGCAGCGCCCCAGGTTTCTGTAAGGATGGTAGTTCTGGTACTTCTCAGGCTACTTTGGTTCTCCTGGATTTTTCAGACCAAGTTTTGGACAGAAATGTTATTTATAACTTAACAGTTGCCGACTTCTCCAGCTTCGCACAGCTGTGCGGGTGCAGCCTGTGCAGACTTTACCTGCTGGAGCCGTGTGCTGGCAGAGCAGGGTGTGCTGAAGCGTCACCACCTCGTGGCTCAGAGTGACTCACACGTGGTGCACACACAGCCCTCTGTGTCTGGCCTTGTGCTCGCAGCAGCACTGCCCTGGCCCAGCTCGTTCACAAGAGCTTTGTTGGTTCTTGGTTGATTTAGGTTTTGCGCAGATATTTTGGTTTTCTTAGGTGACTATGAGGCAGATTTTAGGCAGTTGTCACTGAAATATCTGTGCAATAATAATCTTGAAGAGACACTGTTGCTGCTTTTTTATCAGTATTACTTAAACATCTGGCTGCTCTGTGACTGAAGGTGGCAAAAGAGGTCCATCAGACTTTGGTACTCATTCACAGTGTGTTTGTCCCACAGACAGAGTTGGCAAACTGCTCTGGGTGTTACTGACGGCTGGTTGCCCAACCTGACCCTGAGCCGCATATGAACAGAAGGAAGCATGGCATTCTGAGTTTGGGTGGAAAGTTCTCTGTCCCAGTAGTTTGACAGCTGGCTGGCCCTGGTGGACCAGTGCTGAACCAGCTGTGATGGCACTGAGTAGCTGGATAACTACTTGGAGTCTAGTTAGATGCAGTTTTTGTGGAGTTGCCAAGGTTTTAGCAGAGTTCATTGAAACCATCATCAGTTTGCACGTGACAAATCTGGTGTAGTATGTTTCTGTGGAATGCTGAGAATCAAGAGTGCCTTGAAGGCTGGGAGGGATATTATGTGGGACATTCCATTCAAAGTTAGTGCACTAAGTGGGTGACAGTTACTGGTGATATGAGTGGGTGTATTCTGCTTCAGCGCAGTGGAGCACGTGTGTGTTGCAGCATAGACAGTTATTAGTGGTTCAGAGATTGTCTGTGGCAGTCAAGTGAAAAACTTCATCTAAGGCAAGTTTGTGTAGGTGGTGACTGTGCCTGAAGTGTGTATTGGGGGGAAAACCACAGGAGTGAAGTTGTCCTATGGAAATCAGAGTTGGCTGTAACTGTGTCAGGAGTTCTTGGTGTTCTTAGTGTCGTGGATGGCTGACCAACTCCTGACCTCAGTGGAGACTTCTCTGATGTTAGATCCTACAGTAAATCTCTGTGAGGGACAGAAAACATGAAACACCAAAAATCTGGGCCTGCGTTCTCACCTGCCAGAGTCCCTGACTGCTTTTGTTTTCTTGTGTAATGTTCAGCAGTCAGCTGGGTGAATAATCCTATTATTTCACCTCCTTTCCATGCAGAAAATTGGGGACTCGTACCGCGGCTATTGTGTGAGCGAGACAGAATTAGAGAGTGTTCTAACGCTACACAAGCAGCAAACACAAAGTGTGTGGGGGACACGCCAGTCTCCAAGCCCAGCCAAACCCGCCACACGGTTGATGTGGAAATCTCAGTATGTCCCATATGATGGGATCCCCTTTGTCAATGCAGGTAACTAACTTCTTTTTTTTAATAACTACTTTCAAAATTTCAACATTAGCTGCCAACTGGCCATAAAGAGGAATCTTTATGTTGCTCCTTAGTGTTGATAAAGTCCAGGCACAAACATAAAAAAGGAGCAGCTTGGGCACTTCTGTGACACAGTCTGAAGAAGCTTGTTTTCTGAAACCAGAGGAAACATGGGTTTTGGGGTTTTTTTATGTTTTGGTGTGATTATTTCCTTTTGTTCTTCAGAAATTAGTTAAAGTACTATTTGATGGGGTCTCGTGTGATGAGATCTTTAGGTGGAGGTCCTGTCTGCTCTATTAGGACATGAAAGGGCTCATAAGGGTAAGAGCTTGTTTGATTATTCTTGCCTAACTTGAAAATATTTTGAAGAGTTTGTTCCTCTGGAGTCAATGAACTATTTAAATTGCCATCCTTAAAAAAAAGTAAATAAATTTTAAAACTAACCAAACAAGATAAATATCAACATACCTCAGGAGAGACATTTTTGATTTGGTTTTTTTTTTTTTAAATGAAGAACATGAAGACTTCATAGGTTGGTAATTACATATTTAGCTCATGCAATGCATATGTGAAATTACTAAGAGTTAATTTGGATATAAAATGAATGGGGTTTAATTGTTACATAGAGAAAATGATTGGCAGGCATATAGGTTATATGCTGGGTTTCTTTTTTTTTTTCTTCTTTTTTTCCTGGAAGTTACTGAAAAAGTGAAGTATTAGCACCAGTTTTAAAGCTTCTGCCATAAACTGTGATGTTAAAAAAAACCAAAGTCATAGCAACTTATACTTTTTTTTCGCCAACATGCATATGAGACATCTTTAGTTTCCTCTAAGATCTGCCTGATAAATGAGTTGCTCCACAGTAAAACATTTACAGTAAAAAAAACCCCACAGTTTTTTTTTACTTTAAAGATGTAGGGTCATGCAAACTCAGATTATTAAATTGTAATATTTTTTGCTTTGCTCAGACCCCCCAACAGACATTTATATTTCTAATGTGTTGCCTTTCCAGTACATTTAGATTTGGTTTATAACTCGTCCATGAAAAACATTCATTAAAATCCTTTTCGCCTGCAAAGCAGAGGCTGTAAATGTGATTTACTGAACTGCAGTTCAAATCCCAAATAACTGAATTCTAAACTGTGCAGGACAAAGTGTTGTTCTTGAGGAATTTATCCTTTCTGCAAAAGTGGATCTCATCGGTGACAGCTTTCTAGCTGTGCTTCTGCAGCTATGGGGAAATACAGAGACGCTGGGTAGCTCCCCATGGTATAAAACACGCACTAATCATCAAGATCTTGATTGTTGTTTTTAGTGAGAATTTTCGATAGTTGAAGCTTTTGTAAAACAAGGTCCCTATGAAACTGGTTTTGAGATTCATTTTAGCAAAGACTAGTTCAAAGCTGTTAAAGTCTTTTCAATGCAGAAATTTACATGTGAAGTTTGTATGTTAAAATTTGTCAGTGTTTATTTGTTGAAAACAAGACAAGATGTGTTTGTTGTACATAATTATTTTTTTTCTCATTATTTTTTAATGTCATTCATTGCCCGGAGGCAATAAATCATTTGCTATCTTATGGAAGCACATTACATTCCTGTTGTAAGACTTAAAGGTTTTGGTTATGGTCACTTGTGGTATAGGCAGCTGCTTGCCTGATAAATAAAAGAGAGCTAAGCATGATGTAGAAGAAATTTGGAAAACGTTCCCTTCTTGACTACTGTAATGCTTTGCTTGTTACTCCTTTTGTTAGAGGTCTGATTGGAAGAAGTCACTTCAAGTTTTGAGCCAAGCAGTGTTTGTTTAAGCCTGTCTGGTTTTGTGTGGGTGTGCCACACTGAAACTCTGTGACTTGGCAGTTAGGATAGCTCTGAGTTGCAGTTAAGAATCCATGGGACAGACTGGTCTGAAGTGTTGATTTAAGCCAGGGGGCTGGAAATGGCTGCTGACCTGTTGTCGTGGTTTATCCCCAGCTGGAAACTACCACAGAGCCGCTCACTCTTTCCTCCCGGTGGGATGGGGGAGAGGATCGGAAGGGTAGAAGTGAGAAAACTCGTGGGTTTGAGATAAAGGCAGTTTAAAAGGTTAAGGAAAAGCTGTGCACACAAGCAAAGCAAAGTAAGGAATTCACTCACAACTTCCCATCATCAGGCATGTGTCCCGCGATCCCTGGGAAAGCAGGGCTCCATCACTTGTAATGCTGACTTGGGAAGACAAACACCATAACTTTGAACGTCCCCCCTTTTCTTCCTTCTTCCCCAGCTCTGTGTGTTGAACATGAGGCCATATGGTATGGAATATGACTTTGGTCAGTTTGAGGCAGCTGTCCTGGCTGTGTCCCCTCCCAATTTCTTGTGCCCCTCAGCCTCCTTGCCTGTGGGGTGGGGTGAGAGGCAGCGAAGACCTTGACTCAGTGTAAGCCCCGCTCAGCAGTAACTTAACATCCCTGGGTTATCAGCACTGTTTTCAGCACAAATCCAAAACACAGCCTCGTACTGGCTACTGTGAAGAAAACTAACTAAATCCCAGCCAAAACCAGCACACCTTTTATTTCAGCTGTGAATTTTCTCTGCTATTTTGGGGATTCTGCTTCTGTCTATTACCAGCATTGTGCTCCTTTGGTAATTTTCTCGTCTTATAAAGTATTGGTGTTCACCGGGGCAGAATCTCATGTTTTGCCTTCACATATGTTGCAGGAGTGTTGTGAGGTATAACAGGTTTGAGAAATGCATAGTAAATGTTCTGTGTTCTTGCATGCTGTGAGAGAAGCATTTGCACTGTATTTGCTTGCTACACCTAAGCGTTCTGTCTTCTGAACAGTCCGATGGCAAACAGAAATGTTCTATTTCATAACTCTCATCTCTTCTGTTGTTACTGTTTTACTGTAAAAAATTCAGTGATTGCTTGAATAAATACAGAGTGTATTGCTTTCTGTTTCCAGGAAGCAGAGCCATTGTAATGGAGTGTCAGTATGGGCCAAGGAGGAAAGGTTTCCAGCCCAAAAAAGCTGGTGAGCAGGAAAGCCTCTCTGGCCATCTGGCCAAGTACAAAGCTACTTGTCCAGCAAGGTAAGAATTATCTATAAAGCTATAAGAGTGACTCAGCATCCTAAGAAGGCGTCCTTTCTGTGAGCTGGGACAGAGCACTGTTTTGGGGTGGTAGCTGATACTGCTGTAGCTCTTAGCTGCATCTCCATGGGAACTTGAGGTTGATATGCATTTAGGCAGAACGAGGAAGTGCTGTCCTGTTTGACTGAATAAGACTGAGGTTTGATAGACTGCCTGGATGCAAAGTAGCAGCATATCACTATATGGAATAGAAGTGAGAATCATTACCTACCTGAGCATTAGTGAGTTATTGTGATGTCCTTTAGTGACCGTGTCTGGTCGCAAAACTTTGTCATATTATTTGTTGTTTTTTCTTCAGGTATTTAATTGCACTGATACCAGTCAATCACCCTAGTTTAGCACATTTCCTGTGTGCTGAAGGAGTTACAGTTCTTCCTGTTCATTGAGGAGTTTCTCCTTATCCAACACTAATATTTTTTCCCTCATCCTTGAGCGTCCTCCTGGCTGCTCGTTCAGCGTTTACTGAGCTGAGAGTGTGTTTTCCTGAACAGTTGTGGCTAAGTACATATGTGCTTCATTCTGCTGGGTGAACTGCAGTCTGTTCACAAAGGGGATGTGCTTTTACTATGCTGAGGGAGAGAGGGTTTTTTATGAGGAGCAAAATCACACTGGCTGAGCATCTGCCAGACCAGCACAGAAGTGTGTCTGTATGCATCCATCTCTATTGATGTATCTTTAAGAATTTTACAGTTATTTTAGAGGCTCCTTCCACCCTGCATCACTCTGCTCAAACTTTTTCTATACTAGTGCCTGATGTGAAGTAGGTGAGGTTTTTGCATTTCCCCTCCCAAGGACAAAGTATATTGATGAAGAATTTTTTTTTTAATTCCCACGCCTTCCCCCTCGCAAGGATCTATATTAAAAAGGTTCAAAAGTTTCCAGAATACAGGGTTCCTACTGACCCTAAAATTGACAAGAAAATCATAAGAATGGAGCAGGAGAAAGCATTCAACATTCTGAAGAAGAACTTGATAGATGCTGGCGGTATCCTCAGGTGAAACTTCCACTTTTTTCTTTATTTTCACAAATGAAGCCAAAAAGAGCCATATTTTGCTTGGTTTGCTTTATTTTTTACTTGACTTTTGATTAATATCAATTAATATCAATTTTGATTAATATCAATAGTAAAAAAATCCCACAATGTCAGTAAGACTTCTGTGGCTCTGAAGTATTAATTTGGTAAATGTATTAAATACCAAGTGGTGGAACTTCAGCAGGTGCTTTCATGCAGATAGAAATAGTTTTATTATCGGAGGGTTTGAGCTAGTTTATTTTGCTTTGAAAAGTGTGAGAGGGCCCTGAGTTCTGAAAGACATAGAGCCCTGAGTTCTGAAAGCTCAGGGGCAGAAAAACTTAGGTCACTCTAACTGGGTTGTTTGTGGTTGTCAGGCTGTTCCCCTAAGACACCAAATTTTTTGCCTTTGCTTGAGAATTGTGTGTATAAACTCTTTCCCTCTTGCTAGGTGGTATGTACAGTTACCCACTCAGCAAGCCCACCAATACCATGAAATGGAAACGTCCTGCTTCCCTCCCTCACCCTCCCATTTTCCTGTGTCTTCTCCTGAGGAGGAGGAGGAAGTTGTTAGAGATGAGAACTGTACTCTGCCTTCTCGACTTCACCCTCAAGTGGCAGACAAGATCCGAGAACTGGTGTCTCAGGGAATAGAGCAGGTCTATGCAGTGAGGAAGCAACTGAGGTACAGAACTGTCTGGAATGCTCTCCGTCTGTAATGCTATATCTACTCTTGCATTTGATTAACTTGATTAGCAACTAAATGGTAGTGCTGATGCATCACTGAGTGTATTTCCCAGATGTCATGAGACTGTTTTTCCCAGGCTTTGTCTTTTCTTTCCGTATGGTCGTTGGTAGCCTCCAAGAGCTGCTGTACTCTTTACATATACTTAAATAAATGGGGATTTTAAATTCCAAACTCTGTAGCAGATGCACAAGGAACTGGCAGAAGATCATCTAGCTTGCTTTTGTCTTGTCGTTGTAACAAGGGGAGGGAGAAGGTAGTGGTGTCTCTAACAGAGAGGGAGATAGCACAATATATTTAAATATGCATATTTGAATGTCCTTTAACATGTGACAGAAAGTATGTGGAAAGAGAGTTATTCACGCCTGACGAAGTGCCAGAAAGACATAACCTGTCCTTCTTCCCCACTGTGAATGACATCAAGAACCACATTCATGAAGTACAGAAGTCTCTAAGGAATGGAGAGATGGTGTATAATTCAGAAAGTATCCCAGCAACGGTATGTTAGCCTTTGGGCATCTTTTTGGTTTTCAGAGTTATATTGGAAGTCTTGTTTTTAATGTGTACCATTTTGCTGTATTTCTTTAAAAATTCTCTATGACTTCATATTTCCAGCAGCAGTATTTTCACTGGAATCGCTGGCAGAGCCCAATTGGATTAAATGTGAATAAAACCTTCTGACCTTCTTCAGTATTTATCTCATCAGCATTAGATTGCTGTTATTTGATTGACAAATTATACAATAGTAGCACTTCATAATGCCTATAAACTGGAAGCCATGTGGTGTTGGAAAATTGGCATGTGGCAGAAAATTTTATTCATGGCTCTGTTGTCATCTGTTTTGAAGAAGTTACTAGTGCTTTTCTGGATCTGAAAAAATGGGGGTGAAGTGTTTCTGAAGTGCAGTCTAAGTTAGGGCTTGCATGACATTTGAGTGTGTAAATATTAGCAAATGCACTTTATACCAAGTGGAGTAAGCTTGAAGTCAATACTTCTGAATGCTCAGTAACTCTTAAATGGTGTTTCTTAATTGTCTTCCACATATTGACTCATAAAGGATGCACAGTGATCCTAGTTTTCCCAATTATGACAGTGACTGCTAAGAAACTGCTGATTTAAAATAAACTTTGACAAACTCTGCTATTAAATCGTGCTGTGTCATCAGCCTTTTCTTTCTCCCTGTACTGTTGTGGCCCAGGTGAGTGAGTGTTCTTGTTAGTTAGCCAAACGGTTTGACTGTTTACTATTTTAAAATCTTTAAACTGTAATGAGCTGACTTCAGCCTTACTGATATAGTGCAGTATTCAAAATTTATTTTTTTTTGTAAATCAGGAGCTCCCAAAACGCATAGTTATAAGAAAATAATGAAGTGTAGTTTCAGACATTGTTTTCCTACATTGTTTTTAGACATTGTTTTCCTACAGGTTCTGTATTGAGCCTGTGTTCTTGCAGTAGACAAGCTTGTACCCTTTCTGAGAACTGAGATCTTTTTCCTTTCAGCTGCAGTGGACCACAGACAGTGGGAATGTCCTCACAGAAACAGTGACTGTTACGTTTGCCTCGCCACCTTCAGATGGTAGGACTGTATGGATAACCTAGATGTCTTCAAATGTGTTTTATTAGCTCTGTCACACTAGTTTAGTTTTATTCCAGAGAGGTTGCTGCCATGTTCTTTCACTCAGCTGAACTTAAGAAGGATTATTTTGCTGTAACTATTTTCATTTGCTTTTTTTAACTATTTGACTGCATGTGTGGAAAAATATGTAGTCGTGATGTTGTTGGCAGAAGTATTAAAATAATAAATTTGGCTTTTATTTAGCAGCCTCAAGCACCTAAAAATTTTAATGGGATGGTTGTGTGGAAAGAACATTTTATCTTGGATGAAGGTGCCAATAACATCTGTCTAGAGAGAATTAAATTAGACTCAGCTTGAACAGTGTCTTTCTTTTTTAAGAAAGTCTTGTTTTTTGGGTAAAAAGAAATTTGGAATGTGAGCAGACTTACTGCAGTTAAGCTTGTATGCCTGTGTTAATATTGCCACTACTCTGCTCTTATGGAGAGACACAGAGCAGTTGTGCTCTCAGCAGCTGTGACAGAATGACTTTTGGTATGAACTGAGTGCTGGAGAAGGTTCAGGAAGAGACCAGTTCTTGGTTTATTTATTTTATACAGATAATTCTCTAAGACAAAGTAGCCTATCAAATGTGTAAACATCCATCCAGTGACATACTGAATTTTTCAGGAAGTCAGAGAATCGGATTTGTTTAGTTTTATGCACATGTGCACCAACTCAGTGAATACAAGCAGATACTCTGATTGCAGCATGTCTTGTCTGCCCTTATATGTGTGGGTATGTGTTTGTACATATTTCAAACACATGTTTATAATTGTATTACAAGATTGCAAGTCCAAGGGAAAAAAGAAGCCTGACTTTCTAAAAATGAGCTCTTACTAATGTTTGTGAAGGGGTAGCATGGGAAAACAGCATTGACTTTTATGACTACTCGTTGTATAGGGTTTTTTTTTAATTTCAACTTGTGCCAGATGGGAACAACTTTCCATTTAGGAAATCAAACAATAACAGAACTTCTTGTGCAGAACTCCACGTCTCCATGGGATACAGCTTTCTCTGGAGTGGGTATATCAGGAGTTGAACTATTAGCTTTATTCCTGGGCATGTTGCTGTAGAATACAACCTAAGGAAAGAACTGCTATCTCTTCCTCCATATGAACATTCACATATGCATATGGATATTAAAAAGAACCCAAATGTTTGAAGTAGTTGTGTTCAAGGAGATTAAAAGAGAATATCTTGTGGAGTTATGATAAGGAGTTAAGAGTTTGCAGATCAGTATGTATGTTGAAAAATATATCTCCCCTCAGATTGCTGAAACTTTTTCTGTGATTTTCTGATAAGAAAGCATTTTGCAATTGACTTCTCAATTTTTGCCATTCACCAGACTAGTCTGCATTCACAGGGCAAGCTCTTCTTTTACTGTTATAACAGTGAAGATGCTAAATAAAAGACTGAGCAATGTCTACTTGTGTCTGCATACATCTTAACCAAAATGTTCTGGGTGGCTCAAACAAGAAATGAAATGATCCCATGTGAAGTTTTCTTGCAGAAATTGCTACAACTGAATCTCAGTTTTTACAAGCCTTCAGGAAATGAAGTCCATCATTCTTGCACTGAATAAGAATTTTGAGGGTATGATGTAATCTGTAGGCTGAAAGGCCTCCAGACAAATGGGCTTCTGATGATATTGCATAGAAGTTATGCTAATTCCAACAAGATTGGAAGGGAGTGGTGAGACAGAAAATTTCCTGTGTAGATTTTTTTTTTTAAGACAACCCTTTTTTTTGATACCTTTCTGTTACTGAGCCATTACTGAGGTGTAGATGTTCTCAAATTATTTGTTTGGTGCTTTGCTAGAAATGTTTCAGCCTTTGTTCTGTAACTACAAATTCAAAGCACAGTGTAGAGTGCAATTACTTTTCTCTCAAGAACAGATTTATTGGTGCTTCTGGTTTTTGCTCTGTGTAGATCCATACAATCTTCCTAAAGCATTGGGTTTTTTTCTCATACACAGTCTTTTTTCTTTAGCATCCAAGTTCTGCAAAGAAAACAGCACTTACGTATATATATGTCTTCTGTGTATCTATGTTGAGATTGAAGGGGTTTGTTCGGTTTGCAAGGGAGGCTTTTATTCAACGGGAAGAAGAAATTTGGTCTGACTGTCTGCTTCCTCTCTTTGGCACTGTAGGGAGCTCAGGAGGGGAGTCAGTCATCGCCAAAGCAGAATCCAACCAGAGTGGGGAGTCCTTGCTACCAGAAACAGCCCAGCTGTTGTCTTCGCTCTCTTCACTTCACCCCAAGATATTTGCACAAGTTCAGGTACAGTCGAGTTGTTTACAGAACGCTGTGCTGGAAGTGCTGAGGGCAAACTGAGAACAACAAGTTCCCTCTCAGCTAGTCCCAAACACTGGCTAGGTAACACGGGGCTGTCAGCTCGTGCATGTCACATGTAGCTGTGGTGCAGGGGATCCCACTACCAGCTTCTGACACTTTGAAGTTGGGGGCTCTTGAGAAGACAAAACCAAGAACTTGAAGATAGTGGGTTTCTACTTGAAACCAAGTGCCTGTTCCATATGGTCCAGTCATTCTGTAATGAAAATGCTGCAAAACTGAGGGGAGATAGGTCAGTCTTATTTATTCCTTTTAAATCCTCCTCCAGCCTCTTAAGAAAATACGTTGAAGTCCTAAAACTGCTCCTAGCTCAGATCTGTAAACTTTCAGGTTGAAAGGCTAAAGGGTGGAGATAAGAATGTCATGCTAAAAGAGCTTCTTCTAAAGCTCGTTTCCCTTCAAAGCTGGCTCTCTTAGCTTTCTTCCCTAACTACTTTGGAAAGCTGCTTTCATACTTCCTGAGCCCCAGTGAAATGCACAATATTTTCTCTAGAGATACAGTCTGCACTAAGAAGCTGTTCTACTTGGTGTTTCCCTCTCTTTCTGAAGCTAGCCTGGCTCCTCCTACCTCACACTGATTTTTTTTAAGCAGTCTGCTTAGCATAGATTACCCGCTCGTTGGAATGGGCAGTATTGGGGAATGGTTTGAAACTGAGAATCAATCCAAAATTAGAGCTTTGTCGTCATAAGCAGTCTTCTAGATGCTGTTAGATAAAGTAAATGGCCAGTCTTCACGAACGAAGAACCGGGGAAGGTCTTTACACCTTCCAGCCTGCGCATTGGATTTTTTA
>JAWMRA010000164.1:26616627-26767247 GCA_035584735.1 Pseudotriccus pelzelni | reverse complement strand
GAGGGGAAGCCGTATGAGGAGTGGCTGAGGTCACTTGGTCTGTTCAGCCTGGAGAAGAGGAGACTGAGGGGAGACCTCACTGCAGTTACAACTTCTTGTGAGGAGAAGAGGAGGAGCAGGCACTGATCTCTTCTCTGTGATGATCAGTGACAGGACTCAAGGGAAGGGCCTGAATTTGTGTCAGGGGAGGTTTAGGTTAGATATTAGAAAAACGTTCTTCCCCCAGGGAGCGGTTGGACACTGAAACAGGGTCCCAGGGCAGTGGTCACAGCACCAAGGCTGTGTTCCAGAGTTCCAAAAGCATTTGAACAGTACTCTCAGGCACATGGTGTGCCAGAGGCTGTTGGGGGTGACTGTTGGAGATGGCCCTGTGCAGATCCAGGAGCTGGACTTGATGATCCTTGTGAACTCCTTCCCTCTCAACACATTCTATGATTCTGTGATACCCAAAAACCCAAAAGCGATTGATCCTGTGGTTTTGTCCTCCCAATGCTCATGACATTTGCTAGGTATTTTTAGCTCTGCAATCTCATGTGACTGTTGATTTGCCAGAAGAAACAAAACCTCTCTACCATGAAAGGATTTCTGTAGGTAATGTCACTGTTTTCTGTTTAAATATAATTGCTATTACTAAAAGTATAAAATTATCCAGAAGTAACAAAACATGTTGTGCACTTTCATTCTAGTTCCTGGATTTTCACTACTTACTGTTTTCCAGGAATAGATGTAGCCATCAATATTGAGGACTGGCAAGACATAGAGATCCAAATTCTGCAGAAATCTTCTGATCTTTGGGTCAGATTTGTAATTTTGAAGAATCTGAACAGAAAAAGCATAGAGCACTGAGCAGATAATTTAGTGGCAATCACTGGAAAGAGCTAGTTTAGAACTATTATCCTGGAATCACTCACTCCTGGACATCCCTATGGTATCCAACGTCTACTCGATCTCCCAATATGTTGAGATAAACACCTTTTGTCATTAACAAAGTAACAGGATATCCAGTGAGAGTGTACTTCATATAGATACAGTCTTGGGGCTATGACAGCTGCATGATAGCGTACCTGTATGCCAGATACTTTCTGTACACATGGAACATTGCTAGACCGTAGCTTAGGGTTTCTTTCAGGAGGACTGTCACTTTGTGATACAGAAAGGCTTGATCCAAAAGCCACTGTGGGAAAAGGAGAGGTTGCTACCAAAGTTTGGAAGGATTTGGAAACAGTGCAGGTGGAGAAATTGATGCGCTAATATTGCCCCATATCTCAAACTGTGATTTGGACATAGGTCTCCACAGGTATCTGTACTATGTACTAATTTTGAAAATTATATTTTAACAGAAAAACATAATTTTTGGTATCATGATAGAGAACTGAAGTATCTAAAGTGATATGGGTGTTTTTATTATCTAAATGGAAAAGTGAGAACTCACTTCTTTCACAAACCACTGACAGAAGGCTGGAGATATCCATTCTCTGGCATGAATCCCACAGTCCATCCAAATTATCTTTTTGGGTTTATTTGATGGTTGACTGATCTGAGAGATTGTAAAAATAATAATTTTAAAACTGTTACATTACAATAAAATAGCCTAATGTAATGAAGTAAAGGATGTGCCTTGATATGCCATTGAGCCATCTGAGATTATTATTATTACAGATATCATTATGACAAGCTTTCCTTCCTAATAACCCCATCTCTGTAGTATCACAAGGCATGAGCTTTAAAGTGTCTGTTGAGCAGGAACGTCAATAGAACAGTTAATAGAGCAGTTTCTCTCTTTTTTTCCTTTTTCATTTATATTAGTCATTCACAGGAGTGGTCGTTCTTAGTTGGAGATTTTTTATTTTTTTTTTTAGAAGGGGAAGCACAAAAAGGCAGGGAATCTAATTTTATTCAGTGATAAGAATAGATTAGACAATAGCTAACCCAAATATTAAGACTACGATTTTTACTAGTGGGCCAAATAAAAAGTGTCATGGAATACTCCTAGCAGAAAAGTTATATACTATAAAAAGTAATAAAAATAAAAAACCAAAAGTCTTTATCATCACACAGCTGTTGCCAAGCTAGTTTCAATTTGATTTGTATTTCTTAGCAAGACTTCGGTTAAATTTGCTGTTTTCACTACATAATAGCAATAGCAAGCTTATAGTGACAGTGTATATCAAAGTTGGCAAATCTTACTGTACTGAAAAGGAGTAAAACCATTTCCTGCTATTTCAGTGAATTGAGATGAGTGCTATCTTGGGCAATATTTGAATTCCATCTTCTTCCATGTATTTTTTTTTGTTGTTAAGATTTTTTTTATTATTAAGAGAAAGTTCCTCCTTTACCTGTAGATAATACATTGGTCGATTCTCAAATGTCGTCCCCAGGAAGTGCTGAGTGACCAGCTCACTGTACTTATTCTGGATCTGAGTCATCCACTGATAAATCTGAAATAGTCACAGATAATTCCAAAGTGGGAGTTTCCTTCTCTTTCCCACCTCCATTTCCATATTAAAACATTTGCTTTTGTTTAGACAAGCAATGTTTTCCTCAGAGTTTATTTCAATCTGTGATGTCACTCATACTCATGGAAGATCTTTAATATGCGTGGTCATATCTCACTGGGTGTTAAAAGAGGACATCACTGCAATACAACACGGATACTCCATTCAACATGCCCATCCTACTGAATATCTTCCTGTTGAGTTCGCCAAACATGAAGCCACACCATCAAATCTTCAAAACAGTATTACAGTCTATTCCCTATGAGTACTGATTTTCCACATCTGAGTTCAGCAGCACTCACCCCAAATGGGCAGCTCAAACAAAGTATACAAGAGGACTGCCTCTGTTCTCTCATTTTTATTATGCAGCTAGAAGGAAGAATACCACCATGCTCTGCTTTTGTCCAGGTTTACCCACTCATCTGTGAAACATAACACCAAAAATCTTCACTGCCCACCCTTATGACATTATTCTCTCCCAAATTATCAAAAACCTGCCCTTAATTATTTCTTTCTACAGGTCTCCCATTGTTCCCCTCTTCTTCCTCACTGGAATTCCAGACACCACAATAGTTGTTGCACTTCATATTTGACTCAGCATCAAACAAACAGGGGTTTAAGTGAATAAAGGCTAGAGATAATGATAAAGCAGAAGAGGGTAGAAAGGTAGCAAACCAATCAACTGAACCCCAGAATATCATCTGCAAAACAGTGTGGCTGCTTCATGCAGAATATCTGGGTTTTGGTCAGTGGGGAACTGAGGATTTAATCAATATCAGTAGCAAATCCATGTTCAGTTCAACCACACCAAGATTCTAGTCAAAGAGTAAGGACTGATTCTGCAAAGAAGAAAGCCAGAGGTCCACTGACTTCAGCTGAGCTTTCTGCAAGCACAGATTGCCTGCTGTAGCTTTTACAAAACATAAACATTAAAGAACACAAGCAGACTTTTGTTCTTCTTTACCTCTTCCATTGGATGATATTGGGTGTAGACATAACCTTCTAGGACCTGTTTGTGGCTGCTCCTCTCCCTTGGCAGGCTCTGATCCACAAGTTTCTGCACATCAGGTATTAGGACCCTGAGGGGAGGGGAAGGGGAAAATAGAAAAGAAAACAATCCCTAGCAGTTACTGCAGAACTATTGTGGTGGCTACATTGTACAATGCATCACCAAATGAAAGGATTTAGCCTGTTCTGTTGTGGGTTGCCTGACAAAATCTTCACCAGCAGCATTATGGTAGCTTTCATGTAAGACAAAGTTCAAAGTATTATGATTTTTCACAGGGTTTTAACAATAATTTTTACAAGATTTTTTTTTTGAAGTTGCTAATTTTGTCGCCCCTAAAAATAAGAAGTTCGATATTTTTCTTCACCACTTCTATTTCTGAGCAACACTCTGAAAATACCACCTTTTGGGAAAAAAGAAGGGAAAGATAAATTTAAGATTAGTGTTTCATTGCATTTTATTAAGATATTTTCAATTTGCAAAGACTTCACAGATGTGTTCATTGCAATTGGCAAAAATCAGAACAAAACTCTTATTTCCTTCAAGTAGTTCTTTTTGCTTTTCAGCTACAAAATTTGCTCAGTAATTAGTATAACACAGGTGTGATTCCATGATCAAGGGAGTCAATAAAACCATTTCCTTGGCTTCAGAGGACTTTGGATCATAGGCTGTTCTTTCTGACTGCAATCAGCCCCTTGTTACACTGCTATAAATCTGTCCTCATTGTAAATACTTGCGATAAGACAATTGTAAAGGTAGCTCAAACACTGTTGATCTCAAATGCTGTAAGTGCTAATGGGCTTTTCTGCTGACAGTAGCCATGATCGGCATTTCTGGAAACTGCACGTAAGAAATTTCTAAGAGTAGTTACAGCTGACTTTCACTCTGAGCTTTGATGTTTATTCACATCTAAACTTCAAACTAAAATTAAGACAGTGCAAATTCCCATGAACTGAACCCCCACACATGAAGTGCCTTATCAATGCTCTGGAGAACTGAAATTCCAGAGTCTGACACAGTCAGAATATTGATGTCCTGATCATAATTTGCCATTTATGTCTCCATCATTATATACCTGACTGTCATGCTGCCTTCTAAAAGGTGGTTCCTGCTTTGAATCTGTTATAGGAACTTTAACATTGTTGTACTCATCTCAATCCCTTTGCAATTTCAGCTTGACTATTCATCTCATCTCTTTCTTTAGAGTCCTGTGTAAGGTGGATAAGGTTCTAGCCCCGGTTCAAGGGAAAACAAAGTTAAGCTGCTAACTACAGTTTACTCTTTAATTTTCCACTAGAATCAGTTGAAACCCTTAGAAAATGAAGAGTCTTGATACAAAATAACATGTTAAATATCTTCGGGAGTGTTGTCCTGAATACCTAAACCTGATGCTAGATCATTTGTACAGGCTTCAACCTCATACCTCTTCACCTCTGGTTGTCAGGGCATCACACTTACTAAAAGAACTCATCAGCCAAGATGCAAGATGTCAAGATCAGCTTTAACTCAAAAAAGCTTTGAAGTGGCACCGATCCTCCTTAAACTTATCTTTGCTTGGTAAATGCCAGTGTATGTCCATAGGCCATTTGTCATCAGCCCTGAATGACTTCAGGATTGTTTATATTAAATATAGCTAAATTAAATTAGCTACTGGTTACCTGAAACAGTCAGTTCTAAATGGGAACAGGACTGTGTGAGGAATAGATCTTATTTAATGCCATTTGGCTTTATAAACACTCTTTATATCTGGATTAGATCTTCTGGTTAGAAGTAGAAGCATGGCACCGTGCGGCTGGGTAGGTGTGATAAAGCATCACCGGCCATTTTCAGGTCATGGCTCCCAGTTGTGTGCACAGTGTGCATCTGCCACTGGGATCTTTGTCCCAAGATGAGATGTCTCAGTTTGTCTGGATGGTGCCAGGAAACTCTTACCATCCTGGTGGTGGGGACAGGGGTAGGAAACTGCAGCCTTGAAGAAACTGGATGAATATTCACTTTGAAAGGGCTCTTCTCCAAACCAGAGGAGCAACAAAAGATAGGGAGGGGAAAAGGAGAGCTAGAGATTTCTTCTCTGCAGTGGCACTGATTAAACCTTTGGGGTCTCCTAAGTAGGAGAGCATTCAAATATCTATGTTTTCCAAGAGCAAAGCATGCTCCTATGAAGAGTGGTTGTACCAAGTTTGACTTCTTGACTTTAGACTAAAAAAGTGAGTCATACATCTAAGTGCCATCCTCTGCCACTGAGAAGACAACAGCAGGAAATGAGACAGATTGGGCTGTCTCAGGTCCCAGCTCCAAATTCACAGTCCAGGATAGCTGGAAAGTGAATAAATAGGACATAGGGAAACTCTCAGGTTTATACAGCATCTGTGAATTTGGCTGGCCAAAGTAAGCTGGAAGTATTTGGAACAAAGATTGCGTCCTATTGCCAGTACTTGCTAACTGTTCATTGGAAAAGGCTGGGTCCTTTTGTGATGGCAAGGAAGATTGTTAGAGCCCACCTTTCCCATCAGGGTATTAGAGGCTGTACCTGTAAGAGATCATATGCTGATCTAAGCTGTCTTTCACCTTCTGCACCAGAGGGGCTGGGACCCTAATGTGCAGGTCTTCTCCAGCCATGATGTCTTCAGGCATCAAGGGCTTCCACAAATCCAGCTGTACAGAGAGAAGAAAGAAATGCAGAAGTGAAGTTCTGTTTTCAGAATAAGAAAATGTGTTAAAGATAGAGTAGCTGCATATCAGTAAGTGAAAGAAGTTTTCCTTCTCCCTGTAACTTTCAAGTCATCTGTTCATAGAGCATGCAGCACAGGCTTAATGTTTCTGTTGACTCGGGCACCACTGATAGAAAGCAGCACCTTCACAGAGCCACGCAAGGAAACTAACTTCTTCACACAGAAAAAAGGTTAGGTAAAGCTTTTTCAAGTTTACTTTAACCTTTATTCCTGTCCAAAGCTAGATGCACACCTGTTTCACAGCCCAAGATCCCACTCTACTTTTTGGGCACATGTTATTCTTACCAGTAAAGTACTGTGAAGAAGCTGAAGATGCTGGACTTGCTGAAATGTTTCTGGCACAATATGCAAAACCTGATCCCTGGAAATTCAACAGAGAAACAGGATAAATTTTATTGTCTGTTAAAGTACCCATGATTTCATAAGTCAAAAGGAGATCTTTTGTTACTCAGAGGGAAGATAGAGCATGTAACTGAGTGCTGTTCCAACAAAAATGTGTCTGAGTGATGAATTCCTGGAATGTTTTAGCTGCAAATAGGACTAAGTGATGTGAGTTTTCTGTTGCTAGAGCATTAGCCACTCTGCTTCCTTGCTGGTAGCAATCCTTTATTCACCGTACCAACTTCACTGAAGCCCACTGCTCGCATGAGCCCTGGTGTGTGTTTCTGCCTTTTCAGGACCAGGGCCAAAATGAGAGCATTGGTAATATATAGTATAAACTATTTATTTGATAAGATGTCACTTCTTTTTTTCTCTCATTTGGATTTTGTTCAGTTATTCCAGATTGACTTGGTGCTTGGCATGCAAAAACATAAAATAGTCAAGATAAATGAACATTGCCTAGAGCTTGATATGTCCACAAACTGCTTCTCATGAAAATAGCCAATTTATTCCACAAATAGTGAATATTGTGGTCTTCAGGACTGCATATTCTTACTCAATTCACAGGAAATAAAAATTTCTGCTACAGGATCCATCATTTTATGTTTCTAGAGAAGACACGCAGATCCAGTGTCTTAGTATCTATTTTCATGAAGCCCCATGAAACTTCCATTTACTACAGGCTTAATCTGACAAAAATATGGAAAGTTTACAAGGAACAAATAAAAATGGTTGGAAATGCAGAAAATAACAAATCTGTATGCTGTATTAAAAAAGTCCTTGTAATTATTTTTCTATTATTTTTTCTCAGTGTTTGTTCAGAGTGGCTTTCCTGGTCTGATAGCAAGTGTGACGTTTCTAATGAAAGGGTTTCAGAGTGAGGAGTGGATGTTGATGACTACATTGCATTACTCAAAGGTGAGATAGCACTTATCCACTACTGTTGTAATAGAATGGGGAACCCTAGAAATTTTTCTATTTGTTAGCAACCAACAACTACTGCTTCACAGTCTCATGTAATGGCTTTAATGGACCTTGGAGCCTTTACAGGACAAGTACAAAAAAGAGAACATTTTAAAGCTCAAGTTGCAAAAGCCTTGCATGGGTTTTTATTAAAGCCGTGGTCATTATAGGCTTCAATATGCTCCAGTCACCTGAACTGCAACTGCCATCATTTGTGCTTCTATAAAGAAATGTACAATTATCAGCTTAATAGACATGCAAATAGAATTCACTATTCATTCACTTTATCCCCAGAGAAATAGGGGGATTTCTGATTTTTTACATCTTTCCTGAAAATATAACCTTTGCTAATAGAGAACTTGGTAGTTAAAATGGGCCGTTTACTACTGGTTCAGGAGATGCTGTTAATTCTTGTGTGGGGGGCAAAATTATTACATTTCCATTGCCAGTGGTTGGTACTACAGCCATGATATCTTTGTAATAAACCTTGTACATGCAGGATAAACATCTTTGCCAGCAGAGTAAACATCTCAGCTGCAGTTCAGAGTTTATTCTCTCTAAATGCCCGGGCTTGCTTTGCTCTTTGTGTATCAGGAAGGGAAACAATATCCTATAATATCTTTCTATCCTCACTGACATTATGTCTTAATTACACCAAATCGGAGAAATTTCAGACAGTCAGATTGCTGCCAGATGGCCAGCTCTTATTTACTGATAAACCTTTCACAATAGCCAGTGTGGAGACAAATAATTTTTAATAGTAAACTAAGATTAGAAAGCACACATTCGTTTATGATTATGGACTAAATTTCTCTGTGGAGAAGTGCAAAGTCAGCCCATGTGACCACATGAGAACTACAGTTTTTAAAATGCTCTTTAAGCTTTCTTACCAAATTAAAGAGCTGTCTCAGGACTAGCTGTGTTTCCTTGGATGCTCGTAGATCAGATATTTCATTTAATTTGTTGAACAGAGCAAATGACAATGAAAATGGGCTTTACTAAAAATTTCATCTTTGTGCAGGTGCTGCCCATCCGAGGTTACAATGACCAAATGATACTTGTTTTTAAATTCCATGCAAGTACTCAACAGGTTCAGACCTGGACAATAATTAGGAACAAAAATGAAAACTACATTACCAAGGATCTGCTGAATTCTATTCCCTGAAATCAACAGTCTCTGACTGCATCCCTAATACACATCTAAAGACTAAATATTGTCCAGGGGAAATAACACATTTTAAGTAGTGACTCTTTATGCTCTGCTAGAAGATTTTCCAGGAGAGCTGTTGAATATGTTGAAGCAACTTACTTGCCATAGGTATTGCTTGGTTTTCTGTCCTTTTTATGACTGTATTCTTGGAATATAATTAGTCTAGAGACATTCAGCACTGGACTACTTTCTCTGTTTACTTCAGAAAATTCCCTGTATAAATTTATATGTGGATGGTGGTCTCCACACTGTGCTCGTGTCCTTCCTGCAAATCCCAGCTGCCACAATGGCAGAGTGACCTATCATTCCTTGAAAGTTGAAGATGAATGAAACAAAAATAGTTTAGGCAAACAGCAGAATTTTACATCACTCATTTTCTGAAGAAGTGGAACTGAGAATGGAAAATACAGCAAAACTAGAGATTTGATGCTTTTCAAAAACATTAATCAGTAATAAAAAACATGATAATCTCATTCTCTGAGTGAAGAAAGGTTGTAAGAAACAACTCTCTTAGTATTTTTTTGGCAATTGTTACAGGTTGTTGTCAATTACTGGTAATTGTTACAGGGCTTCACTGTCTTTTTCATGTAAGCTAAGCTGTCTTTTATTAATAGATATAATTTTGCTCAGTCATGTCCCTTGCTTTATACTCAGAAAAGACATTTTATTCCTAGAACATCTGATTTCAAAGTTCATTATGAAAGAGGCTAAGCCAAATGAATTTCAGCTAATGGAAGTAGAGCGTCCTGAGGTGCATTTGAGGGCCATTCTGTGGCTCCAACTGCTGCAGCTCTATCTTTGTTGGCTTGGATTTGATTCACTCATTCTTCATTTCTCATTTTTATGTTTTCTTCCCAAGTCTTACCGAGCTTACAGCTTAGTAACCCTGTCTCCTGGTTTTCAGCTCATAATTGTTATTATTCTTTCACAGTTCTTGGGAATTTCACTGACTGCACAATTCTTCATGATACCACATTCACACTCACCTGTCATATTGCAATTTCAAGCTGAGTTTTCCAGGAATTAGAATCCCCAGAGACAAGACGATCCCAAGAGAAAGCCACATCTTTGTGCAAAGCACCGACAGTGCAGGACTAGAGAGGAGGAGGATAGATGTGGACTGAAAACTTGATTTGTATAATTATAATATGTAACGAAACTTATCCTGGAAGACAATCTGCCCTTGTTGAATCATTAACTTCACTTGTAAATAGCTCTACTATTTCTTAATTCTTAAAGATATCTTCCACACCCCAAAACACAAACGTAATTAGCAACATTCTCACGGAATCATTTTTTCTAAGATTTGTCTTTATATCACCTTTCTGTCTTTGAAAATGTTATGTGACGAAATTGGTAGTAATTGGAGAAAGTGTTACCTGCAAGGCCCATGGCAGCTAGTGAAGATATTTATAAAAATCATGGAGATGGGCAAGAACAAATGAACAATGGTTAAAAAAAGCTCCATCCTTACTCTCTTTCTTCTTGTGTTTGTGTCTTTATGAAACAATTCTTTGACCTTTCAACTGCAGTTCTGTCACTTGCCTAACTAAAAAGAGGACATGAAAGGATAGCCAACACTGCTGTAAAAGGGAAAGATGGGGACATCAGAGTCTCATCTAAACCACTTTCATTTGGACCAGATCAGTCTCTGGCCAGAGACTAACAACTCTACACTGTCAGAAAGAGTGTCTCTTTGTTAGATACTCAGAACAGTGGGCTGGTTACTATCTGAAATATTTAATTTCTTGTTAAGTTCATACATCAAGAGTAAACATTTATAGACTACAGTTAAACATACAGCCCAGTTCTTCAGAAAGGAATCGTTTCACTCATCTCTTTTGGATTAAAGCTATCTCATGGTGACTTAATGAAGAAAACTGCCTGGATTTTGGGTGAAGAAAGTCCAGTTAGTCAGTTTGTTTGTGTGCACATGCACAGGATATGATTCATCAAAGAATTAAGTCCTCTTACATTTCTAATAGGGCTGTTATCAAGGAAACAGGCAGCAGAATTGTCACAATATAAAAAAAAAACCAAAAACAGGCTGCAGGCAAGAGAAGAATATGTTCTTCATAAACCACACCAGACCTTTCCCATTGAATTGCAACACACTATAACCTGCTCGACAACCTGAACCTGAAAATGCTGAATATTTCCATCCATGTAGATTTCCAATCCACAATGACTAACAGAAAAGCTGAAAGAAGTCCAGTTTATGGGATTAGAGAAGCTTCAGTTTTGAGGAATCAGAAAAACAAAGTCATGTTCAAATATCATATTGACACTCAGGATGCCTGCTCAGATAACCTTTGCTTTTGTTTCCTTTGTCCACTGCTATGAGGTGTACTAATGTTGTTAAGACTTCTGTAGTGTTGTCTGCGTCCTTTTAACAGACCTGGCTTGGAAATGAGGTTCAATTCCTTGACAGGGGCTCAGAATCTAGTAATAAAAAAAATGGAGGCATAATGAGAAATGGAGCAAATCATGCTAAGAACTAAAATTGAACTCCAGCCCGAAGCTTACACCTTCAACATTGAAAGCAGAAGCTGCTTATTCTGTGGTGAAAACATTAGTCCTGTGATGCCAAATAGTTAGGAAGATAGAGAAGGTTCATTTTGTTTAATGGGCATAGAACTCAGGAGTATTGACAATTGCTGCTAGGTCTTTGATTCAGATTCCTTTGAAATCTAGTTGATTTTAATAGCCAGAAATAGACAGAATAGACAGAAGTACAGTGCAAATAGTCACGGACATTTCTCTGAATTAAGAAATGGACTTGTTTTGGGATTTCAGCAGAAGATTTGTTCATAAAAGACAATACTTAATTTTGTACTTATGTTCAGCTTGCAAGCAGCACTGCTGAATTCAGAATAAAGGCCATTAGAGACATTATTCTGCCACCAATGCAAAATAATATCTTGGGGTGAACATTTAACTTCAACAAGCCTATTTCCCTCTTGGGCATAAATAACGTCTCTCTCAGTAGTAAAGTCTGTTCTTTGGTCAGGTTCTTACTGGCAGCTGCTTATCTTTCTAGCAAATGTGGAAGGCAGCTTAATCCATTTATTCCCTCCTTGAAAACTGTGCGCAAAAAGGCATGGGAATTTCTGGGGAGAGGAAAGGTCATAAACATGTGGCACAAACATGCCATATGATATCATGTGGTGTCCTTTCTTCCAAACAACTTTACTTTGCACTGCTTCCATATACTCTTCTCAGAACTTCAGAGCATTTTTTTCAGCATCAGTTTAGCCTCTTAACTGCCCTGTTAGGGAAGCAAATATTATTTCCACTACTTAAAAGATTAAGAAAAAAGGGGGAAAAGTGGCTCCCCAAGGTGACATAGGAACACTGCTGCAGAGCCAGGAATAGAATTCAGATCTCCTGACTCCCTGTCTGGTGCTTCCTTAAATATATGACCATCTGCTCTCCTGCTGGAAGTATAGATACTATATGCTGACTCCAACAAGCTGGCTGCTAAGCCTGTTAGTTTATCCTCTTTCTATCCCATACTGATATCATCTCAAGCTAAGCTTTTGGCCTGGAGTCAAAGTGATTTCCAGTGTTTGAATGATTCGACCTGCTTGTTATTGTTTTAACCTTGCACCACACATATGCTCAGCTATTTGTGACTTATCTGCATACAGTCTGTGTAGCAACAGCTGCAAGCTAGAACTGTTTTGTTTAAAGATTCCATACCGAAGCATACCACATGTTTTAAACAACTATCATACAGCAGTGAGTTTGATCCTGGTAGCTGCTGCATCCAGATTTCCTACTGAGCTGCATGTAACTTTCAAGGACAAAGAGCTTATTAAAAAGACCAAAAAAAATGTACACACTGGTGTTTCTTCACAAACATCCGTTCATCGTGTTAAGCTTTCTCAGTTAACAACTAAATTCCACACTGACTCCATCTGAACTAAAAACCTAAATGAACTAAATAGAATTCAACATGATTAACACTTTTTTAAATCATCACTTTGATTCTGAGAAAATCATCTTCCAGTAAATCTCTTATTGCTGCAGAGAACTCACAGTATGTGTCCAAAACAGAATCATCACTCGGTAGGGTCAAAACAGTAGCGTGCAGACTAATGTGACTTAAATCCTGGTCTTCTGCTCCACTGAAGAGAGCAATAGGTGATTCAGCTGTTTTACTAAAATATCCTCTTGTTATCACTATAGCTTTACTTGGAGGAAGGCCACGATGAATTGACAGTTTTGTTCCCCACTGTCTTGTCAGAATAGATAGTATATTCTATAGGTATTATCTTTTTCTATAAGTACTAAAAAATATTTCTTTTTTTTTCTGAGCAATGTTCAAAATATTCCAATTCACTCTAGAAGATTAAATGTGTGGTTGTAATTCTATAGCATACATATATAGCAATATGTTGTGTGATCTGCAGTGTGAATCATTGTTCCTCTTAGTATGCCAAGTCTTCAGCTTTACAGCTTCGTTAGAGAAAGGTTTTACTGGAAGTCTCTGGACTCCATTGTGAGTTGACAGTGCTAACTGTTCTCAGACCTCATTAGCTCCAGCAACAATCGTAGCATCAATGAGAATATACTGGAAAGTATGAGTTACAACAATTTTGTTCTAGAGTCATCTTGCTGAGATTTTCTTGTTCTCTCTTTTTCTGAGACTACTCTGCGAATACCCATTAACCTTACATTTGGGACTTAAAAATAATCACGAACCAGAAAGGATTCCAGTTAATGTACTCTAGATTAGAATGACATTACCAGCAAACCTTAAAATTAGTTTCATTAAGACAAACTTAAATGTCCTGCAGATCATCAAGTGACACAGGATACATAAGTTTCAGCTTAGTGGAACTAATTCAACGACTGGTACATGATCCAGTAATTTCAAGATATTAATTTACCGATACCTACAAAGATTTTTCTGTAGATTTTACAGCATTTATACACGTGCATTCTCACATATTTGACCACAACTGTAAATACAAGTGTGTTGTGTCAGTGTAGGATATAATGCTGGCCTTTTCTCCACAAGTCCTGTGATGCAGTTTTCAGACAGCTTTTTTATCAGAGAGGATCTTCAAGTACTCACTCAGCAAGCAGTTCCTTATGGAAGCAGGAGGAAGCAAGCTGACCTAATCTGTATTGGTTTAATTAGGCTGGCAGAGCAGCTTCCTCAGTCACCATTTTCTTTAACCGGGAAAGAAAAATGTTATTGTATTGTCTTTCCTTAACAATAGGTGGCCTGGGTAATTATTTTTACTTCATCCTTTAGATGGAAAAATATCACTGCTAAGGACCTTGAGCTTTAACATACAGTCTGAATTCAAAATTATATTTACCGCATGTAACTAAAGGTAACAAACACTGTTAGTTCAGTCCTAGGAGTTAGTGGTAATCATGTTTACAAGAAGCTGTGCACAAAATCCTGCAGTCCTCATGTAAACACAGTTCCCATGTGAAATTTGTCTACATAAGGATTGTGCAATTTAACTTTAAAAAATATTAGTAGTATATTTCAGGTGCAGTGGTAAATTGCTGAACACAACATCCGCACATGCAAGCTGCAAAATATTGCCCTTGTAGTCTGATCAAAGGAAAGACCGAGTTTGCTTATAGATTTTAATGTGCCTGAAGCCACTGTCAGAAAAACCAGTTATTTTTTCTCACTCACCTTCTTCAGTCCTGAAAACTTCCCTTTATAAGAATACCTTCTGATGATGTGATTGGAACTTGAAATTTCAGAGGTATTGCTCTGGGGGGAAGAGGAGTTTCAGAAGTGTTTGATCCTGTACTGAAGTTCTGAGTGGACAACAATTAGGTAAGAATCCTTGATTTTGTGAAGAAACAAAATTTCTTGTAAAGCTCTAGTTGTCAAAGTGATACAGTTTGTTTTAATTAGGCCTTTTTAAAGAAGACGTCGTGTAACATTAAAAGCCTGGCTTATATTTTTAAATAAAATAGTATTATTTTATTGCTACTAGCAGAACTGTAAAGGACAGCACATAAGTCTTTATTGTTGCTTAATGGTTAAGAAATAAGCTTACTGCACTGTGTCCTAGAATAACCAACATTATTTTTAATGAGTTCTATTACAAGCACTAGAATACTTTATGATTAGATGCAAATACGCTTGCATGCAATTTCTTAAACTCAAACAATATACGCTGTATATAAAGCAATTAGCTTTTGCAACTATAAAACGTGTTCATATTAACCTTTGTCCTCTGTTCTATCCAAAAATGACACATGCACTGAGCTTTCTGTTTAGTGACAGCACCACTGAGCGCAAACAGTACTGTTTGCATGCATGCAGTTACGCGTGCCCGTGCAAGGTGAGCAATGCTACAAACCCCTCAACCACCCTGAGAATCTGTTAAAAATGCTTATGATGGCCCTGAGGAATCTCAGAGATTATTAATGAAACCAACAGTACCTGACAAAAGATCTCAAAGCAGTTCTTGTCTGCGCCAAACAAGTCCATTCTATGTAACTTGTAAGCCAGGTTTGAAGTGTGGTGTATACGTAGGGGTGTGACGTGCAGTGGAAACAGCTTGTATTTTGGTGTTTGATTTTATTAAAAATAATTGCTGCTAATAGTATCTGAGGGAGGGACTGGGTAGTGGCACTTGGAAGTGGTGGTTGTGATAGAGCTGGATAGATTTGCAGTAAGGCTGTTGACATGGTTTGCACTGGTCACAAGGTTTGAGTTTCTTCAGCAAAGGTAGCCAAGACTTTCTCTACTCTCATGTCTTAACAGTTTCTACTCTTTGTATGAGAAGTGTATCTGAAACATCAGCCAGCTCTGCCTGGGAGAGCTTGCAAATCCAAGCAATTCAACATGGCGGCATCCCCATAGTATAAACAGGGAACACAGATACCTGGATGTGCTGAAACTGCCCTGCTGCCAAACAAGGCATTCCTTTGAGTCATGCACTACCAAGATGGGTGTGGAACCAGGAATCTGGGTGTGCCGCAGGGACCTCCTGAATGACTTTCCCGTGGGCAGACAAATAAGCAATGACAAGCAGGAAGCTGAACTCAAGATTCCCCATGTCTCTGACTACTACTTTAGTGTCAGGTAATTTATCTCTGTTCAGAGAGAGTGGCTTTGATACCTTCAGTGGTGTCCTCTTTTTTCCCCTTCAAATACTGAGTTACTAGATTCAGCAAATGAATATCAAACCTACCACCAGCAGTGGAAAGTTTGTGAAGTTCTATTTTCATTCTGCACCAGCATAAATCTAACCAAACTTCATCCTCCATAGTACTACCTTTTGGGGGAATTACTGCATACTGAGAAGAAAGTCTTCTTGCTGTCATCAGTGAGACGTTCCCCATTTTGTACTGTTCCTTGAGCACAGACTGATACAGAGCAAATCTCCAAACACACATGCACACATGGATTTTTTTTGTCTACTTAACTTTTCAGATCTCTATCATTTTCCTTACATTTACACAGAAGTGGCCCAGACTGAAGATTCATTTAAAAGATGGTTTGTCCCTGTAACAAATCATTCATTGGCAAAATAGAGCATATTCTAAACCAACAGACACAAATGCATCGGCAATCTTTGCCCTCGTCTCGCCCTGTACACTGCGGTGTGCAAGGGGTGTAGGTTGCTTTTGTATTTTCCAGAGAATTCTGTGTGTCAAGGAACTGCCTGTTGCTCTGATAAAGCTGATATCTAACTGCTGAGCCATTACAAAGGGCAACTGATAACCCCTCTATTGGTCTTCAATATATGTATTTTAAAAGATTAAGTAAGTTTTTTATTATGTGAATGACATTTCAAATGTGGACTCCATGCTTGGTTTCTTCTCCCTCCCTATCTATTGTGTGCAATAACATCTAAACATACAAATATATAATTTCCTCCACAACACATCATTGTGTATTTCCTGAATCACATCCCATCTGTGTCAGCACAAATCAAGACTTCAGTGACAATCCTCACCATTGACACCAGTCTCTGTGCAGTCAGAGACCGATTCACCAGCTGTTCCCCACTGCAGAAGGAGAACACTGGACTCACACGACATTGCAAGTTTTCTCCTTGGAAGTTGTAGAGCCACTGCCTCAGCTGGTGTATGTTTGCTGTAGTGCCCTGACTTTAAAGCAGCTGATGAGCCACCCCCTTTCCCCACAGTTCCCACACAGTTTCCCACCTTTCTAAACGGTGGTCAAGTACAAGTGACATCTTATGTGCAGCAGATTCTGTACCATGAAAATCAAATGGACAAATACAGAAAATTTAGCAAGTGCCCTTTGTGGATTGAATTAATAAGAACAAACTGCGGCACATACTCAGGAATGAAGAGCATTCAATAAATATTGCCCCTGTCTGGAGGCATGAATAGAGTCCCTTACCTATAGCTGTGAGAAGAAATTCTCCTGTTTATAAAAAATTGCATGGTGCTTCATAAAGAAAGAGCTTATCTGGGTTTTAATAGGTGCCATGGCAACAATGTTACTGGAGTATCTGTAGGAGCATTTTGGAGGGAGGCAACAGGGTGAAACAAAAGACTCACCGATTATCTGTGGACACAAGGACTTTTGCTACAGACACAAATACAGATTCTCCTTCTTCTTGTTCCTGGCAACTCTTGCAATTCCTTGTTCTCCTTCTTCTTGGCAACTTACAGTTGCCACCACATTCATACTTTCACTTTATACTGTTGTTGTCCAAAAATAGTGAAAAAAGGGGGAAAACCTGCTACAGCTAGGACTGATTTTAACTGTACTTCAGTGTTCCATTATATTTGCATCAGTTTTAATCAACCTCTTGCTTATGCAGAAATAGTTGCAACACTTGAGAAACAGATTTTAGTTCTCTAATTCAAGCTCCAGTTTATTTAGAGTCTAGTTCTTAACAAACGCCAAACTCTTGCAGTGTACTTTTAGTCCCTCTTTCCCAGTCACTTTCGAATATCTTGAACATTTTAAGAGCCAAGTGGAAGTTTTAAAGAGAGTTCCTAGATACTTTCTGCGAATGAGAGGCTGGAATATTTCATACCCTGAGAAGGCTGGAGTTAGGGCTCAAAAATGGCTTTAGACATAAGGAATTCCAAGCAAGACAGAACTGCAGATCACCAGGGTCTGTAAATCCAGCTGCTTATGGAGACAATTTGCTTTTTCAGTCACTCATTCTCATTCTGCATTACTTCACAAACTTTGTTTTTGCTCAGATGATACTATTTTATTTTCTGTTCATGCAAGAACCTTCCTGACCCTTGTAGCCCACATTTTCTGCCTTCCTGTTTCTTGGTCTCATTGTATTGGTCTCATTCTCACACATCCTGCAATGCTTAACATAACCCTTGGGCCAGTGAAGTTTGCTATACACTTTACATTTGTAAATCCTTGTCTCTGTGTTTTCTTTTTGATTGTGTGATATGTGACAATGATCTAACCTTGTCACCCTTTGGTATGTGGGTATCTTCAGATGACCTGGAGATTTCACAGGATGAACAGTATATGTATTATTCTCAAGGAAAAACTTAACAGATATGCCACCTTTATAATGCCATTTTACTGTTTGTAATAATATTTATGAATCAAAAACTGTCTAATAGCAAGCAGCATGTAAAAACCAGAAATCATAAAAGGCAGTATCTGTTTCTTTGAGACTAGCAGGACAAATACTGAAGTCCAGTACTTCAGAGCTCAAAACAAAGGAAAGATTTGTATGCTTCTACTTTTCAGGCTTCTTTGTGGCCCAGGTATAAAATATGCTGCCTTCTTACAAGTCTGATCAAATATATGATTGCTTTCTGCAGCTGAGTCCACTGTCTTTAAGTCATAGGTATATAATTACTCTAAGCCCTATACTTACTTTAACAAGCCTTCAATTCACTGAAAACCCTCCCCTGCTTCAGCAGTTTAGTTTACTTAATAAATTAACTATTATCACTTTACAGGGAGTTGGGA
The DNA here is from genome assembly GCA_035584735.1 of Pseudotriccus pelzelni. Lineage (NCBI taxonomy): Eukaryota > Metazoa > Chordata > Aves > Passeriformes > Tyrannidae > Pseudotriccus > Pseudotriccus pelzelni. The sequence continues at coordinate 26,748,538 of JAWMRA010000164.1, read as the reverse complement.
TCCTTGGCCTTGATACAGATTGGATATACCCCTGAACTACCTTTAGTCAGTCAAACACCAAGTCTGGGTTCCATCCATTGATAAGACACACCCATGGGCTGTATGAAATAAAGCCATCTGCAGCTTCCTTGTTCCTCACTCCTCATTGAGAAGAGATTTCCAGCCACTGCACGTACAAAGTGTTCCAAGTATGAATAAAAGTTAGAAACATAAGTTTTTGAGTCTGCAGGCAGACTATGAAAATGGTAAAAAAAGATGCAGCTTGCATCTCCAGTTTGCCTCACTGGCAGGTCAGCTAAAAACATCTATTTTTTATCTGTTTTGCTTAAAAAAGAGGATTTTGCACCTCTCACACCAAGCACTCCACGCAGTGACAAACCCCATAAGTATGGGAGCAAAATAATCATTGTTGATCTTTGTTGTGAGTCTCCCACTAATTTTAATAATGACCCAGGAGAGGAGAATGGTATTGTAAATACAGATTGTAATGCACAGAACAGGGGATTAGATCTTCCGTATTACATGAACTGGACACCTGAAAAACCTGGCTTTATTTTCAGCAGACTAGCTTTTGAGCATGTATGAAGATTCAAGAAACCCACAGCTCTGAAGTCTCTGGCAGTAGCTACATGGTGCCTGGAACTATCTATCAGCATAGATGACACAGGAACAACATGAATTATTGAGAGAGCATAAAGCAAGAAATTTTAGTAAGCACAGTGATCGTAATGGCAGACTACTACACTTCCATGCTGCTTGTATTAATTTCTACCTACTCTTAAGGTGTTTAACAAAGAAAAAAACATATGGTGATCAGCTAATTTAATAATGTGCTATGCCATTTTGTGCCCACTGGTGGCTAATTCGGTCCAGGCTGCTGGCATCCAAGAGGACACTATACTTCCCTGCCCATGTTTTGTCCCTGAAGGGATGGGAATTACGTACCTACTACCAAGGACCTGACCAAAAAGCTCAAAGCAGACAGAGGGAGCAGTTCCCCAGCCAAAGCGAGAGCCACAGCTGACACTGCATTATTGGTTTGCAGGGCTCCAACTTTAAACAGACCAAATGCTTTCCCAAACATAGCTCTGTGCACTACCTGATGTCCTAGCAGAGAGTATTTCAGACTTCCTCCAGCACAGGCTGGGACCATGAGCCAGTCAGCCAGCTCAGAACAACAGCACTGACCAGTCTGTTTCATGGCTGAAATTGCACAAACAATGTTTTCCTGAAGTAGCAGATCCAAAAAACGGGGCATAACAAACTTCTCACCAAGTCAAGCAGATGAACTTTGCTCTGGTTGTTAAGTTTTACAATTGCATCAAATCTGTTTTCCTGTATGTGCTGCATTTCAGAGCCTCAAATGCTGAACAGCTCTCTCGCTTTTTATGCCAGACAGCTGCGACAATGCTGTTTTGGTTGCACTGCTTCCTTCTTAAATACACACTGTATTCTATCTACATGTTCCACAAGAACTTGAGCAATTAATTTTTCTTAACATATTGTTTCTTTTCCCCTTATCACTGCAATACCTTTTTTACCTCATCATTGTAGTAGTACCTTAACCACGTGTCCATGCTACTTCAGAAAGACAAAGAACATCGTGCTTGTAGCTCATCAAGTGAAGCAAGGGCACCACGGTTAGGTAGCACACAGTCACTGTAGCAAGTATTGCTGTTTCCCTCCATGCCGATGGGTCTGTGGCTGTGGTGTAGCAGAATTGTGACTGAAGATCTTATTACTCCACAGAAACAAGCAAGCTGTTGTTAGCAAATGTATTTTGAGCACTTCAGTGCTCTAAGTACTTCAGCAACTCCAGCAGAACAAAATGCATTTTATCAGTACATCACCAAGAACAGAAAATGCATCAGTTCCCTCTGCTCCTTCAGATAAAAGGCCCAAAGCTGCTTTGCACTTCTAGAACTCTGCCACCTCAGTCAATTGCACCACTACATAAGAGGCCAATGGAGATGCATCATAGTATGTAATGAACAGACCTGAGTATTGCAACACCTCTTTGAATAATTGTGGAGACATTAATATCAGAAACAGAGAGCAGGCGTCAGTTTGTAAAGACATGGAAGACCGGTGTTCTTGTAGTGAGATGTCTCAAAATCTATTACAGTAGCAGTGAAACAAACAGTTCAAAAGAAAAAGCATACAGTTTACTGAACCATTACTGTCCTGAACCTCAGAAAACTGAGGGGGATTGATTTCTTCAGAAACTTTCCACATAAGTGCATCTTTTAATACACCACTTAGGCTGAGTTATTTACTGCTTTACCATATACAGTTCTGCATAAAGAACGGTATGGGATGTTGGGCAGGAATTCTTCTACTGCCTAATTGTAGGCCAGGTTCCAATAGCACTTGAAATAGTCACATCCTTTCCCTGACCCAGCTCAAGAGAAGAGAGAAATTGACTTGGGGCATGCAGGAGGGGGAAGCAAAATACAGATTAAATTAAGTCATTTCAACAGCAGTAGATGTCAGGATACTTCCTTCTACTATAACTAGAAATTCCACTCCCACTTCACAATGGAAAACCCCCACTACCAGCAGGCATTGTTCATTTCAAAAACTTTCTTAATCTGTAATACTTTGGAGTAGGCAGTTGTGCGTAAAACTACTTATCTCTTCCGTTAAAACCTTACATTAATTACAAATGAAAAAGAGAGATCAGGAGACCCAAAATTTTTTGTTTATTTTAATTATTCTCCTACACAGTCCCTTCAGAAGAAGAGGAAGCATTTTCTACATAAATTTTTCCTTTCAAAAACGCAACAGCATCTTCATTTGTCATTTCCTGAAACTTCCTGTTCTGGATCTGGAAGAAAGTAAAAGGAAAGGGTACATTATTTCTGTTGTCCAAACTACCCTGTCCTGCAAACCAAGTGCTCAGTGATGAGAAGGCCATAGGGATTTCTTGTATTTTGAAAACAAGTTCGCTTGAATCATTCACTCTATGAAAATCGGAGAAATAAGCAGAGACATATAGGGGTTTTCAGGCACAAAGGAATTCAGTGGCTTGATTTTTTTTCCCCCCTCAACTATGATTATATTTATTTCACTGATAATGGTAAGTGGTGGCTTGTCAGAGTTCCTCTGCCCTTTCTCCCTAGTGACACTAGCCAAGATACAAAATTACCACTGTGGAGAAGGCCCACCATCCCAGGTGAACTTTCATGTTTGGTAGAACAAGGCCTATTCTACCAAACACACTCATCACTACACTGACAACAGAACCCAAACAGAGAGAATAACCTGACTCTTCTTACCAGAATCACATGATAGCCCAGTTTATTTAGATGCCGCTTCTTCATTGCCAGCTTCCCTTGGGGGTGTGTTGTACCCGTGCAGAAGGCAGACAGAGGAACAAACAGAAGAGCCAATCTACAACCAAGAAGAGTACAAATGCAGAAAAAGCATTTTTAAGACAATGATTCAATGATGTCTTTTAACACAGCAGAAGGCAGGCAAAAATATCAGGACTACAAAAATTTCAAACTTCAGACTAAAGTAATTTAGACCCTCTCTTCTTCCACGAACTCACTCAACTTCCACCATCTACCCAAATACCTACAGCAGAAATAAGTACTTAGATCTCCACTTCTCCCACAATGAGAAGGTAATAGATCATTCAGCGTTCTCCATTAATCTGAGAGATTCTGCATTTACTTTGATCCCTTGCTAATGATATTCAGAATCAGTTACTTCCTGCCATAAAAACCTACTTTGGAAGGCTGAGGAAAGCTGAATGCCTTAGAACACTGCCTTTCTGTTACCCAATTCACTAGCTCTCTTTTTACTGAAAAGCAAACTGTATAAAATACATTCCTGTGCAGTGATCCAGTACACAAACGTTAAGTATCACCCAATACTATTTAAGCATTACTTAAATGATGTATGTCCTGCTTCAATTACCGAGAGGTCAGTCTTCTACACTAGATTAAATTAATCACCTAAAATGAGCATATGATGATCCTTTTAATTCAAAGTATATTTCAGTAGCTGAATTAACTGCCATAACATATCATTAAGATGCACATTTTTGAGACTTAAGAGAATAACTGAATATTTAATTTGACACACATACATTTGCAATTTTAAAATTCTACCTGCATTCATTACTAGAGTATCAGATCACTGTGATGTTTCCTGCCTCTCTCTGAAGGGTTAATTTTGTCCCCTCTCAGAAGCAGGTATTGAGCTGGATGACTTGTTGCTCCAAACTGGCACAGCAATTTTTGCGTATTTGAGTGACCACAAATAACAATTTAGTTATCTACTTTGCTCCTCCAAATCAGTGAACTGAAGAAGTAACTGGATGGAACACATAAAATAAAACTGGCCTGCTAGAAAAAACATGGAGAAAAAGATACACCTTTGAACACTTGGGTCAGGATGATCATCTGTTGCAGTTATAGGAAGCACTGTTTTTCCTTCTGAATCCATTCTGATTTCAAAATCTGAAAAAAAACCAACAAAACATTTAACTCTGCAAGAGGTTACAATTAATGTTCTCTTTTGAACACATTAATTGTTCAAATTGTTTTCAAATGAACAGCTCATTTGAAAAAGTTAATAGGGACCATCACTGGTCTGCTCTAATTGCAGTTCTCTAATAATTGACTTATTACTGATAGCTTTTCTCTCCCTGCAACCAATATAAACAGCTATAGCTTGCACATCTCCAGAAAAAATAAATTTGTCTCTGGAAACTGTAGATGTAACTTTATGGGAGTGAAATCATTGTTTAAAGAAACTACTCTTGATCTCAGGCTGTCATGCCTACTCAGATTTTCCTCTACTCCGGTTCCTCTTTGGAAATATTTGGGAAGAAAATTATTACAAGTACAGAAGAACTGGTAAGCTGGATGGCTGACAAAAAATTAAGCAAGATCAAAACATAAAAGAAACCAAACCTTCCGAAATGATCACCTGTCAAAAAGTTGTATTGCATTTCATAAACAAATCCAAACATTAGCCAGAACTTCAGAGAAGAATCAAGTCAGAGAACAAAAGGCAGCTGCTGTTTGGCTTTGTTTCTAGCGTGATTTAGTACCAACATGTCAACTCTCTCATGGCCATAATGGATTTACGTACAATTAACATCTGCTTGTAGGTGATTAACAAAAAGTCCAAAGCAGTTTTGTGAGAGAAATCATTAACTTTTAGTAAATGGACTTAAGTACTTTAACAGAAGCATCCTAGAAAGTAGATTTACCAATCAAGGACATAATTCGTTAAAGACTTTCATCAAAAGTGTTACAACTTCAATCACTTGCACCCTATGCAAATTTATTACCACTTTATTATTTGGGGGATTATAAATCTATATTAAAAAGAATATAAGAGTAATTTAGCTTCATACCAATGTGATATTTATATGGCAGCTGAACACTTTGCCGGAACATGTTTTCATCTCCCAGAAGCTCTGTCAGTGCCTCCTGAGCCTTTCTGAGATTAAGAGAGACCAGTGAGGACGAATTCTCAGTCACCACAAATGCAGGCTTTGTGAAGGAAGGGCTATCAAGTTCCATACATGTTTTCACACAGCGAAGCATCATTTCCTTTTGTTCTTTGTAAAGATCACCTGAAAAAGGATATAAAAATACTACATACGATGTATCATCCCACAGGATTTTTAATTTTATTATCTTTTGTAGTCTGTTCTAGCACAACAAACGAATTTCGATGTAAGAAGCAAAACCCAATTGACTTTCACTGAATATTATTGAGTCTCTTTAATGTATTGTTAAATACACACCATCAGTTCACTAATTACAATATTAAAGTCTATGGCAGGGAGCTTGCCCATTTATGCTGTCTTCCCCCTCTGCTGTACACAGTTCTGTGCATGCTGTCAGTTATCATGGGAGAGTATGCATAAAAACCATTCATAAAACCCAGACAAGCAGGACACTATTTATAAACCAAAAAGGGATACCAGACTCAGCCAAAGTTTTGCAACTGTACTTGAAGAGCATTAAGCTGTGCAAACACTAAGCAGTTACAGCTTTCAGGCTGAGACACAGCAGGCTCAACAGCAAGACACAGTGTTTACACTGAATTTCTACTCTGTTTGACTATTCTACTACCTGTACAAAATTGTAATGTGGAAACCAAATTCTTCTACAAACCGTTACAAGTACCTCATTATAACTGAGAGAAGTCCAAATCCTATTTTTACTCATGATTCCAGGTACTAAAGTTAGTTTATAAGGATTAAGACTTCCCATGTTTTGAAAAATGCCTGAACATCTACTGACTGTAGAACCCCTGGCTCTTGCACATTTCTACCATTTCCACAAATCCCATCTTCATCTCCGTCCATTTAATTGCACACCTATTATTAAACTGTTTCTATCATGGGGGCCCAAGACAATCAGCTGATGCCCTAGTGCAAAGCCAGATCACTCAGACTACCACTACTACATTAGCTCTGCCTCGAGAACTTCAAATTTAATATTAATCATGTTGGTGTTCTTTATTTTCTAATCTTTTAACACAATTACAACAAATTATGTACACGGGCAGACTATTCCTTTTAAAACAAGAAGATGACAAAGTAAGGTCTGACCTGACAATATAAGTTCATCCTTGCTGTCCTTTTTTAGCAGCTCATCCAGTGCTTGATGGGGAAGATGTCCTAAGATGCAAAGTGAATACGCTGCCTTCAGCAGTTCTGTGTCGGAAATCTGAGGCAGGTATTTATTCAAGCAGCTTTGAAGAGTCTCAAAAAACCTTTTCCAAAATCAGAAGAAAAGTATCTAAATACACAAATAAGGCTACAAAAATACACATTTCAAACAAAAATACAAGTTAGAAAATCTTTGTTATCTTGTGTTATTTAACGTTAGCACTTGATTTTTACTTTGAGGATACAGCTACCTATCAAGAGATTTAGTAGCCTAGTTAGTCTAGAACCAAAGTCTTCAGCTAGACAAAAAAAATCCTATGTAGAAAAAATGTGAAAAGACATGGCAAATTTATTTTGCAGATTAATGAAACAGGATTATGAACTCTTCCACAACTGAAATCAAATACTAGTTTCCATACATTACTCTATAATGACTACATAACATATTATCAGGCATCCTAAATGAAAACCTACTGATGCTTTTGGACTCTGGGAACATAGTTGAGTCGTGAATACACTCGGAGAACAATCAAAAGGTTTTTCAAGTTAAGGAATTCAGGGTCTTCGGTCACCTTCTCAGCAAAAATCTCCAACAACTCACTAGGCTGAAAGCCAAGTGCTTCACAGGCAGAAAGAAAAAGGATAATCTAAAAGAAAAGAGAGTTTTATAAGTCAAGAAAGTCAGTGAAGTAAATCCTACCTGTTGATTTCATAAAAGGCATTTTTAATGAAAGCAAATTTTTCAAATCATAACACCACTTTTATTTGTTTCTTATCAATAAACAGAAGAGAACTTTAAAAATTTAACTATCAACTTCATCAGACTGATATTCCTAAAAATCTGTTCCCCAAAGATCAAGCACAAACATGAAGAAAGGTAAGATGGAAAACACCAGATACTGTACTAGTACCACTATAAATTATTTTGTCTCAAACTCACCTGTCTTTTGTCCCAAAGGCAGGCAGTAGAATTAACATAGTCCGCTAATGCTGAAAACAGTTTTACATTACGGTACTGAAGAGTGTGACAAGCTTCCAGAATGAGAATTAACTGCCGAAATGGAACATCATGGACATTTTCTGTAACAGTAAATCAAAAAAGGACAAATGATACAAAGCACTGGGAGCTGTAGGTTGGAGACACTGTGGGAACAGTTTGGTTAAGGGATGGAGGAGGGAAAAAATCTGATATGAAGCTGTGGAACAGACTGAGACTAACTAGGCAAAGCTCAGCTGAGCTTAAACACATGCGGAAACTGAGACAGAAGGAACCAAACTGAGCTGGAATAAAGATAGAACACATTAATCAGCAAAAGGGGACAAATTTGCAAAATAAGCAAGAAGATTGTGCTCCCAGGACATCTTAAGGTTTCTTATTTTCAGCATGCACTAAAAAATGCTGAAAGAAGTCACTGCTCACTCTGTGTATGCCACGTGGCCTGTGTCCTGAGTGTGGCAGAAGTCCTATGGGAGAAGCCAGTGTGTGTAATTAAACACCGTGTCCTAACACATATAAGGACAATGAAGGCTGTACAAGCAGCCTAAACACTTGTGGTTTATTTACGTTAAAAATCCTATTTTACTATTTTAATGCTTTTTGAGACACAAATGCGTATGTATTTTAAGTATGAATCAATACATACTGCCCACATATACTTAAGCAAGGTATTGTAAAGGCATAGAGAGATGTGAAAGCGTTAGCTTTCATTTAATGTTTCTATGGGCTACAGCATGAGGTCAGTTATTAAGCAGTACTCAATAACTGAATCCAGTTCATCAAGGAAACACTATTTTCCACTTAGTTTACCAACTAATCACACTAAGCTGCCAATCCATCCTGTAAGTCTGTTTCCAATTCCGATTTGTTTTAAAATTTTGTTTGAAATCTGTCTTCTCTTGATAGAATTAAATTCTTTTTCCTAAATCCTGTGTACAGAAAAACATAAACAAAAACATGTAATTCAGGTAAATGTTAAGAAAGGCAGAGATGACAAGAGCTATTTGTTTTCATTATTTATCAGCAATTTTCTGTCTCGCTGCTTGTCAAATGGCTCCACGTAACTATAACATCCTGTAAAACAAAGATGTTTCCTGAGTTTTAAAGGAAATCAGAAAAGGGAGATGAGACAGTTATTAGGAAAAATTTGGTATAAGGAAAGGAAATTTAATAAGCATATTTTTTTCTTACCCTGGATCTTTTTACTGCAGGCAGACAGGATTGGATAGGAACAATAATTCATTGCAACAAGACCCAAAAACACACGCAGAGCATTCGGAAAAGTCAGATGGTGTATTTCTTTCAAAACTGCCATCTAAAGTGAATCAGAGTTTATTAAATCCTTCATTCTTCTGGTATATTATCACTGCTTTCTGGTGAAGACATTTTCACCAAAACTTTCCCAAATTCCTTAGTTCAGGTTTATATGAAAGAAAAAAAAGCAAAAAATAGCAAAAGCATAAAGTAACTACTCTTAATTTCTTAATATACAATTTTAACAGGTCAAATGCTCTAGAGATGTGTCACTATGCAAGTTCCCAGCAATTTGCCTTTATACGCTTATTTTAAAAGAAAGAAGTCTCAGCAAAGGTCACTTTCAAATACTGTGAATATGTATCTTCTGCAAACTCTTAAAAAAGTAGCAGAAATAAAAATGCCACAGTTGATTGATCTGCATGCCCATGGAAGCTGTAAGCCTCCAAAGTGACCCATAGTACACCGAGCGGCCTATCTTTAATACAAACACCCAGCTACAAATGTGGACTGAGGCAGAGGCGGTCAGCTCTGTTGCCACAAGAGAGATTTCATTTATTGAAGCAGTAATTAGTTTGATATAAATGACAGTGAAAATGAGACTACAAAATATATTGGCTACTAAAATACAATAATCCTTACTGCATGCATATAAAAGGTTAAATACAAAATCCATCTACAGTAGAAATTACACTGTAAAAAACAGCACCCTGTGGGCTCAGAAAATTAAAAGCTCCCTTTAGCTAACAAGTGCAAATGTTACTTTCCTTTCAGTTTTATAATATTTCATGAATGCCCTTACTAACTCTGACCTCAGACCTCTTCAGTTATGTGATGAAAACACAGCAGGCCTTGTTTGAAAAGTGGTTTCAAAAAGGATTTTTAAATCAGGGGACAAACCCCAGTACACCCTGCCATAAAACCTAAAGCCTGCTCCCAACCTAACTCCCATCAGTCCTCCATCCCCTTACCATTACTGGACACAGCCCCATCACGCGCCAGTTTTCTGTCGCCTCATTTTCCAGTCACAAGCTGGGCAAGGGAATCAGGGAACAGCCTTTAAGCACTTCTATGAAACACCATGTAGCCAAACCAAAGAGCCAGGGGCACTGCTCTTTTACTGCCTCAAATCCTTTTGTTCCCAACCTCCAAATTTAAGTTCTTCCTGCAGATATGTCTGGACTATGATTCATATTGCAAATACAGTTACCTTTCTATTATATTTTCTCTTTGAGAAAGAACCATACGCAATCTATAAACAATGCAAAAGCACAGGCTTTGTGGAAGTAAAAATGAGCCTCCAACTAAACTTACCTCTAATTTCTTTTTCAGAAAAACCGGAACATCTTTTCCCATGCATTTCATCAGGTTTTGCAGAATAAAGATGTCTTGGATACTTGAAATGCGCTGCTCCACTAGTAACCTGATGAAGAAACACACACAAGAACTTTCCTCATTCCAGCAGATACAGCAGGTACCCCCATACTTCCTCACCAATGTACTCCTAAGTTAAAGCTGTAATTCCCTGCTCCTCTCCCACCTCCTTTTTTTTTTGCAATATTGGCATAACTCTACATGATGTAGCTGCAGCACAGATATTTTACACATAGAAATAATTATATATGTTTTCTTAACATTATCCTGATAGATGAATGTTGTTGCTGATACATTAACAGCAAGGGCACCTGATCATACTGCATATGTGGCTGTGTAGATGTGAGTCCCGTTAAATGTCAAGGAATTAACACCCTTCTGCAGAAAAAAAAATTGCATATTTTTATCTCAGAATCATCTAAGTGCAGGCAAGTTCTGAATCTGCCAGGAAATTCAGGAATGGACACTGACAACAATTAGTTGTAAGTGAGGAAAGAAAATAAACAAGCAGTGCTGTGGGCTGCAAGAACAGAAGGGGATATTGCAACACAGAGGGATCATAAGCACAAGATGAAGGAATTCTGCATCCATAGCACCTACTTTTCTGTCTCAGAGGTGGTATTGTAATTGTTCTGTCCAAACAACCCTTAAATATACCTGCGCAACTACAAAATTATGAAGTGTCACTTTCTAAGGCGGTGCACCGGTCTGAAATTCAGCCCTGCAAATAGGCAAGAGCTCCAGACATCAAGACAGAGAGAGCTGTACATGGCTCTCCTGCTTTGCCCCAACTTTTAAGGCACATCCACCTTCTCAAAGCAGAACCTGATACAGGATCAAAAGTACTAATCCATGGCAAGATTTGTGACACCCTCAGTAAGAACAATCTCATGGCAGTGAGCAGCTTGGTTAGTCACATAAATCGCATTGACCCAGAAAAAATTCACTACAGCCAGACAAATTATTCTGGTAAAGCACTACAATAGAGGGACTTGCTGGATGCAACTAGTCTTCATCTTAATTTTTACTTACTAAATTAAAAGAAAATATTCTCAGGCTGCTAAATAGCATTTTTAATCATGAAAAATCAAAATACTTCGCAAAGTAAGCTAGTTTCTTTACTTCCCATCTACACGCAGATAGAAGAGGGATAGATATGTGAAGGGACTTCATTAACATCACAAAAACCCCACATTGGTGGAGCTGCAGCCAGAACACAGTCCCCTGTGGACCAGACTAGTACCCTATACCACTAGAAGCCCTCCTGCTTAAAACTGCAAAGACTACACCAAAAATCACAGTGTAGCACAGCTCTTATGTGATTGTTTAAATCCTAAAAGCACATTATGTATTCTATGCGCAGACATTCCCTTGATGACTTCTAACAGACTTGTATTCAAACAACACTGAAATAGGAAGAATGTGTGAAAGATATGTTTTTCTCACTGTAATCCAGCTTGAAGAGCGCTCACATTCTTGTCTTTATCCATCCCTGATAAAGTAGTTGCCAAAACGGAGACACATCGGTTATCAAGCTGGTTGAGCTTCTCCTGTTAAAGTTTTCATAATGTCAGATTACTTCAAACAAATGAAAGTTTCAGAAAAGTAAAACTGACCACTCTCAATCTGTACCTGTCATTTTTTCTTTCCCCTCAAAAGCCAATTCACAAGTTTCAATTCTGCAGTGACTCCCACAAGGACTCACATCACATTTATTTGATTTGAAAGGTGTAATGATTTTTGAGACTTCTCCTCTCTGTTAAATCTGAAATCAGGCAGTGGTTTCAAAAATGAAGGAGACTAGAAGTATGCACAAATGAACTATGGGAACCCCGTTTCCATGGAACATCAGACTAAGCCAGGGATGTAACCCAATTCTCTCTGATGCTGCACAGCCTCCCAGAATTGCCCACGAGATTTCAGCCCAGATTCAGGAGAAGGATCTTCACACTTACTTGGCAGACTCTCAGCAAAGTCTGGACCAGGAGCGTGTTCTGGGGCACCCCAAGGTTCACCACGGCATGCAGGCTGAACACCAGGTCCCCTCGCGCCATCCTGCGGGAGTCCCGCAGCAGCTGCTGGCACAGCTTGGCGAAGGCCGGGTGCTCAAAGATCAGCTGCTTCTCGTAGCGCTGCTGCTCCTCTGACATGTGTTTCAAGAGCCTCCACGCTGTCGTTAAAGAGTTTGTGTAGTGCTTGATGGAGACAGCAGACTCGGAAGCCAAATCCAGCGCATCGCAAGGACAGGTGCATTTCCGGAGACTGTTAAAGAACTGGTCGTTGTGATCCACTACATGCTTCGCCTTGAAGCTCCCAGAATCATCCAACTTTTCAGCTTCCAAGGAGCTCTGGGAAGCCTGCTCACTCACCAAAGCCTCTGCACCCGTGCTAAACACATCCGTCTTTTGAGATAGATATCGAAGTGATGATCCATGAAGAGAAGGAAAAATATTTAAAAATAACTCCCTGAAGTTCACATTTCCCAAGGGATCCCTGTATCTGCTAATCCATAAAATGTGTTTTCTTGTTGTGCCTGAAGACTTGGGAGTCAGCACAGAACTGTATCTATGCAGGTATCTAACAGTATTTAACAAATAACTTATTCTCTTATTCATTTCTGCTAATTCCTCGTGAATACATTTGAAATATCAACTCAAAGTAAGGGATCCGATGAAACTCTTCCAGTGGAAACAGTTCTGGAGAAACTGCGTAAGATCACTCATCTGTAAAAACAATTGAAAATTATGGGTTAGTTACCAGACTTCGAACTTCTACGGTTTCAACTGCCAAATCTATGCACTTTTACAGGAAAGGAGAAGATTGGGAAAAGATCCCTGGAAAATGAGCGGCTTTTATTCCGTCTCCTACATTCCAGCCAAACATCTCGGCACAAGGCAAACTCAGCCCGGGTGTCTAAGTGACGTTTCCCAGGCAGACGCGTCTCCCGACAGGGCTCTGGAGGGTCCCCTTTAGCTCCGGGTAACAGAATCCCGTCCGCCAGGCTGGCCCGACCTCCCTGCCGCCATCCGCCGGGAAAACCGCCCGACCGGCTCCCCGCGGGATCACTCCCTGGGCCAGGGGCGCCAGGCGGGAGAAGCCGCTGGGTTTCGGGATCGCTTCCTGCAGCCGCCGGGAGCGCTGCCCAGCAGGGCGGGACGGCACAAGGGGACAGAGGTCTTTGGGCGGTTCCGCACCGGCTCCCGGACGCAACGGCGGGGATCACGGCAGGCGGGGATCACGGCAGGCCGCACCGGCCGAGCTGTGTCGGGACCGGAGGGCCGGGCCGGGCGGGCGGCGACCACCGTTACCTTGCACGCGCCTCCGCCATGACACCGCCCGCTCCCCGCGCGCTCCCGGCGCGCCTCGCGAGAGGGACGGCGCGCGGCGAGGGACAAACCGCCTCGGCGCGCGGCGCGTTGCTGCGCAACGCCGGGGCGGCCGTTGGGGCGCGGCGCGCGCATGGCCAAGTTCGTGGTGGCGGGTGAGGGGGGACCCCGGACACCCTGGGGCGGCACCGCCTCGTACCGGCACCCTGGGGCGGCCCCGGCGGCAGCAGCATCACCTCATGTACCGGGACCCAGGCGGGACAGCCCCGCCGCGCTTGCAGCGGGCTCGTTACGGACTCCCCACCGTCCCCTCTTCGGGCTCTCCGAGAGCCGTGCCCACACGGCGTGAGCCGTACCCGAGTCAGCGTTCTCCCCTTATCCTGTCAGTGAGGCTTCATCCTCTGCTGCTGTCCCCCCAGGGGTGGCCTCCTCCGCCCCTTGAACACTGTTTGAAGGGACTGTTTCAGCTGCAGAGCTACCTTTCTTTTGCTGGCTCACATTAAACAATAGTCTTTTAAGTCCTCCTCAGTGTCACAAAATCACCCATTTGTGCTGCTGTTCCTGTGTTCACAGGTAAGGCAAACTGCCCTTACTATGCCAAAGCTGAACACCTGGCTGACTGTCTCCAGGCTACCTTGCCCAACTTCAGGGTTCACAAGATCACTCAGCACCCTGACGAGTGGGAGGTAAGCGATTGTAAGCCAAGTCACTGGTAGGTGCTTCAGTGCTGTACATACCAACAAATGTGCTTATATGTAGTACATTTATTCGCTTGTATTAGTGGTTTGAAACGTGGGTAGAGGTGCTGCAGAAGCAGCTTTGGCTGTGAGAGCCAGCCACAGCAAAGGTTTGAATGTTTTGAGCAACTGGCATCACTGTGAGTCTTACCACAGAAGATGGGCACAAAGTGGGGGCCAGCCTAAAGGTGTGTTTTGTCAATAAAAAGTTCAAGGAGGTTTTGTTTGTTTGGTCAGGTTTTCTGTTTATGTATACATGGCATCTCAGCCTGTAAATCTTTTGCTCATTGTGATTGCATCTGCCTTCAGAGTTGTTACTTGTCAAGAGCATTTTTGGCAATCAAGGGCTTTGAATTGCAATGCAAGTATGAAGTTAAATATCACATATTTGTCTACAATGTGGATGTGCCTTTCTGAATGTTTATGCTGTAGACATGTTGCCATGTCTACCCTGTAAGGATCTGAAAAAACTGCAGTCTGACTTCATGAGATAGACAGTACCATGATGTTTATTACCTCTTATATGTTGCTTGACACCTCAGCCAAGTAAGTGAAGTGAAAAGCAATTAACCTCTTCACCTTACTTACCTTCTGCAGCTGAGTAATCCTTATGTTACTCACTGCTTCACAACATTGCTATCTTCAGTATACTAAGACAAGCAAAATCACAGCAGTAAAATCAAGCAAAATTAAGACCTTTAGGTGAGGTATCACTGTGTATCAGTGATACCTCACCTTTCTTTGTGCTGTTTCCCCGTTTTGCACAATCTGGTACATAAGTTGTGAAGCACCTTGTAATTATGTATCGAGAGGAAGTAGAATGTTTAGAGTTGTAAAACTTAAGTGTTATTTAAGTGTTAAAACTTTTGATGGGGATGTTTACATTAGGAGTGGCTTCATGATATTTGTGAAACAAATGGATGGGAACACAGGCAGTCTCCTATCATTTGGAGAGAGCTGTTGGACCGTGGAGGGAAAGGTCAGCTTCTGGGAGGACTTAATGATTTTCTGGAATATGCTCAGGTAATGAGCTGCCTTTAATACTGCAAACTCATGTTTTATAACAGTGTTGTTCTTTATTCCTCCTTCAAATGTAAAGTAAAGCTATTGTTTGTAATGTTACCTTGCTGGGTGTGGACTGCCATTTGATTGGAGATCGTCCTTTTTGTTCTTAGCAATATTATGGCATCACTTCAATGATGTTGACTGAGGAAATGTTAGACATTGCTGAGGAGAACCTGCAAGCTCATCTTGAAATTGTAAAAGAGGATGAAGAGATTAAAAGTCTTATCAAGCCTATGCAGATCTGGATCACCAGGTGAGAGTAAAAAGAGTATGAAGTTTGACTCAGCTTCAAAAGAATGCATTTTTTCCTATCACATATAGCAGGTGTAACCATCTGAAGTAATGCACAAATCCCTGTAATTTGATGATTTGAATTAGGTTCTGCACCCCTCACTATGACGAACAAATTGCTTTTCTTACATTTTGCACCAGTTTAAGTGAGAGGTGTGAAAAGGCAACATTTAGACTCCAGATTGGTTTAGGGAAAAGCAAGTATTTACAATATAAGCTGGAAATTTTGTAGTGTAACTATCTTGCATTAAATGTTGTTGGAAATATTTAAGTAGATAAAGTCTCTTGCAGTTCTACTTTTAGAAATTTCTGTATTTCAGCAGTCCTAACAGAACACCTTAAAAAATTGTCATCCTATAAAGACACCAATTTTTAACTGACAGCATCAACTGAAACGTGTAGGATGGAAAAACCTTCAAATGAAAGGAAGACCCAAATGTTTTGATTCTTAACCTGTTAAAATGCAGAAAGAGCAGTAAAGGATCCAAGCTAATGGTCTATTTAAATGTGATCAAATACAAGATAAACACCTCCCAAACAAGCAGTGGTTCATTGTTAACTTTTCTACATCCTTGTCTTATCAGTGCATCAGCTCCAATCTGTTACCAACTGATCCCTCTGTTGGCAAATGGAGAAGTGTTTGGGATGACCACAGAAATCAGTATCCATTTGCTTGACACTGGCCAGTTTAAGGAAGTTCTTTGTGGTATTGTGATGGAAGCTGAAGACATGGCGTTCCCACTTCTTCGCAATATTTTGGAGCACACTGAAATAGATGAGGCTTTTATTGAAGCTGATGTTATTATTGTTCTTGATGATGTCCTCTTAAACCTTGAAGTCCAGTCCGTTGAGAACTACATCAGAGAAGTGAGTGAGATCTGTCAAGTGTATGCTCCCTTGATTGAGAAGAATGCCAAGAGTGAGGTCAGAGTAATTTCATCAGGAAAAACCTTTGCAAACCTTAAGGCAACGCTGATTATGACGTACGGCCCATCCATTAAGCCTGAAAATATCATCGCCATTGCAACATCCTGGGAAAGTGCAGCTAAAGCCATGCTGGCCCGGAAGCTGAATATGAGCACAGCAGGTGAATACTTATGTAGCACTTGGGGAAGTCAGTGCACCTTTGGGAGTACATATTTCACTGCAGAACACAGTTGATATACATGTGGAAATGTAAGCACAGCAGTGCACCCACTGAATTGCACGGGCGCAGAGAATGCCAGGGTGTGTTTTGCTAGCTGTGGGATGCAGCCCTGCCATTCTGGTGTGTGTTTCATGCTGGAAATCTACTAAGAAGGTCTGAATTGTGTTGCAGATCAGGAACTAGGACGTCAAGGTTGCATTTGCACTCGGTAGTGCATTGTTATTTTGGAGACACACAAAGTAGCTGTAATTAAACATGGCAACATACTGGTGTGCAGGTAATGAGAGTAAAGTAGAACTGTGTTGTAGTATTATTTTGAGGTTAATTAGCTTTCTTTCTCAGGTCAGTTGTTATAGTTTGGTTATATTTGCACAATTCTGCACTGCACAGCAAAGGTGTGCCCTGACAGCCTGCTCACCATCAGGATTCTTTCAGTGTTGTAGGGGTAGAACTAGTCATTGATTACAAATCTAGATATTTTAGAGCCTAATAAAATAGAAAAGTAAGTTAATAGGCTAAAGGGCTTATCAGCAGGTTATTTGAGAAATTTCTCTTGCACCAAAAAAGGTAGGGTTTTTTAAATTATTTTTTTATTGCTTCTATATTTGTTTTTACAGGATTTTAAAATTAACATTGCTGAATGTTTGCAAGTTGATTTGGTTTGGTTTTTAAACACTAAGTATTTACTGGGGTTTGTCTATTATTTAAAATAACATGATATAAATTAAGGTTCATTTTTCAACTTGCGATGATGTTTCATATATTATGGAGAACTTGGTTGCATTTTTCAGATCCAATCGTTTCTGCTAGCAAGGCAGGGCACTGGATTGAAGAATCATTAATCTTGAAAGAGATTTCTGGAGGTCATCTAGTCCAGCCTACACTGTGAAAGTATTTGTCCCTTCATTAATGTGTATATTTTCCTCTGTTACAGGAGTTAAAGACGTGATTGTTTGGGGCAGTACTACTGGCTCTAACTACATTGATTTGTCACATGCAAAACTTTATGGATATGACAGTGCTATTTGGGGCCCAGCTAATTTTCAACGTCCTTTGTTGAATATGATTTATGATAGGTACAGTACAGATTTATTTCTGTAAAGTAAAACTAAATAGCTAAATGAATCCATATTTATCTGAACTGGGTGATAAAAGAGCAAGAAAGGTTTTTGTTTCCAAGATTTGTCTTTACTGATTAGCACTGTATTAAAGGGAAATGCAAGTTGAGGTATTCCATCTGTGAAAGAAGTTGAGTAGTTCCTAGCACTGGACATAGTTCTGGCTCTCCTGCCAACTTTGTTTATAACTGTATTTTCCTACATTTTAAGTGAGTTTCTCTTTTATCATATCTTGGGCAGTTTATAAGAAGTAATGAAAGGCCAGACAGTGACTTAGAGATCTAGTAGGGACGAAGAAACTTTGAAATAAAACTAAACAGATATCTATAGCTGAATTACATGAAACATACAGCCTGAGCACACTAATGTTGCCGGTTTCCTAAAACAGAAAATTTGTTAACATTTATGAAAAGGATACCTGGCAGCCAGATAGCTTCTTGTGGAGGGAATAGCAGTAGAGAACGGATGGGTGCAGTGAGAGGGCAGCAGGTGTGAGATGCACCAAGGCCCAGCTATGTGGAGCTCCCACTTTGGTCTAAACTGGCATTTACTGAAGAGCAGACATTTCTTTTGTTCTGTGCTTGTACTGAGCCTTACATGGGGGGATTATGGTTTATGGCTGGGTTCTTACGTAAATCAGTAATACATATAAATTACAGTAATAACAGAGGTTATGACTTGAGTAAATAACCTAATTTTCATAGTAAAGTGGTGTTTGTCATTACCTTTTGGGCTACTTTTTGTTAGACCTTTTTTTACTGGCTGTAAATGCCTTGCCTCCAGCAGTGAAGTTGGAGTAAGTTTTGACTGTTTTCTTTCCTCAGGTTTAGTTCTTTTTTTATCTATGAAACTACTCTTCCTGCAATCATCTTAGACTTTTAATCTCTTTTTTCACCCTTTTTTTGTTGGTAGGGAATGGATCCATTCAGAATTTCTGTCTGTACAGGGTTCACTGCGTTCCAGAGTCGGTCGTTGCACAGGAATGTTACCTGCTCATGCAGTAGCCACTGTACTGCAGTACTGGTATCACGGCTCTCCTCCTGGGGAGATTGTTTCTGTGGGAGTACTTAGTGAAGGTAAATCTATTTTTGCTTCTCATGTTTTCTTGTAGCTTTGCACTACATATAATAGCTTTCCCCTATCTCTAACATTATTTTTTAATTAGTATTTTTAATTTAACAAAAACTTGTAAAACAAGTCATGTGAGGCTGAGAGTTTATTTCATCATAAGAACTTCCAAATCTAAGTAATTTTGCTTTGCAGGACTTGTGATTTGATACTCACTTTCTAGAAGCATCTCTTGGGTTAATATTGTCTTTTTGCAGATTTTCTCTTAATCTTTTAGCTTTAATGCTTTTCTGATGTATGTATTTTGCCCAAGAACTCTTTATAAGATCTTCATGCCTAAGAGAGAAAAGCACGTTCTTTTTGCATAGTTATGTGGACCAAAAAATGTAATATTTCACAACAGCCATTTAACCCTTGTATGAAATAAATAATTTTCCCCCCTTTTAAGATGTACAATTGTACATTAATTAAATTTGTACAGTTGTACAAGGGATAATGGTTTTAAACTGAAGGAGGGTCGATTTAGATTAGATTATAAAGAAGTTTATTACAAAGGTGGTGAGATGCTGAAACAGGCTGCACAGAGAGGTGGGAGATGCCCCAACCCTGGAAACATTTAAGGTCAAGTTGGACAGGGCTCAGAGCAACCTGGTATATATATCCCTGCCCAGGCAGGAGGGTTGAATTAGAGACCTTTAAAGGTTGCTTGCAATCCAAACTAGTCTATGTTTTATGATTCATGTACACCTAACTAAAGTTACTGTAAAAGGGGAATTCTTTTTTGAACCGTAGACTGAAAAATGCAGTCTCCATTTATACTAAGATCTTTCAGTTGCAGACTTTTGCAAGTCTGTAAAATTTAATGTTGACTGGTGAGAGTGTGTTTTGCAAAAACAAATAACATGCTGGGTCATTTTTTCCCTCTTCTTCAGGTCAGTTTTGCGTTCCCGAAGGAATTATTTTCTCTATGCCAGTGAGGTTCCAGAATGGTAACTGGGAAGTCATACAAGAATTAGAAATCGATGGAACGACCCAAGAAGTTCTGGGACGCTTAGCCCACGAGCTAGTTCAGGTGAGGATTTCTTGTGTCTCCTGTATGCCCAGTCTGCCACCTATGGGCACATTGTGATACAGCCTTGAGCAGTGAGACCGTCGCTCTCAACGTGAGGTGTACACACTGCCCACATGCACTTGGGAAAGATAAAGATCAAGTATTTTTAAGTGTAAGGTAGTATTTGTATATCGAAATTAACAATCCTGTTGCCCACAAAGGAGATGCTAAAATAAGTTTACCTATGTACGTGGAGAAGTTACACTCCAAAGTTATGCAGGCTTCATGCAAAATATTACCTTTAAATTAATATTCCTGCATTCTATGCCACTGATGTTGATTTTGCTTATGTCTATGCAGAGTATTTCTATGCTAGAAGACACTTCTTTTGGTATTTTTATGGCTGTAACTCTGCATGAATGAAGGCCAGATATTATAAGAATTAGGGATTTTTCAGAAAATACAAAATCAACGAGCACTAATTTCATCATGAACTTTTTGTCACTTAGTGAGGCAAAAACAATTTCTTTTTAGTATTGAAATACTAAAAAGACTGGTTCAAAACTCTACATTCTAGCTTCAGTCAGTTTTGGGATCTTCAGTCATACTAATAACATGGAAGGATTGTTTTGTTTTAACATGTTTTAAGTTTGTGCTAGAAATTATAGCAGATTAAAAGAATGTGTCATATTAAAACTGCCTTTTTTTCCCATTTAGGAAAAACTCGTTGCACTAAAGGAAATAAAAGAAATACGTCCTTATGGAGAAGGCTGAAAACCCCACATCTTTTCCTAAGTTTTTTTGTGCTGCTTTTCCTACCTAATTTGCTTTTCAAGTTTTCTGTCCTCATTCATCAAAATAAGAGCAGATGAATTTAAAAGCATATTTTAATTCTGTTTTTTCACTTTTTCCCTATTTTCAGGTTCTGAAATCCCTGCAGGTTTTCAATGTTCTTTCTACTTTTCAGTCCTACAGACCTTTTTTCTAGTTAGTTTTTTTTCTCCCTTCCTTCAAATTCTTTCCAGTACTTTTATATCAGCACTTACCATACTATGAGCTGTTCTTCTCCACTCAGGGCAGGCTGAAGAATGGGGAAACTATTTGGAGCTTGATGCTCAGAGCCTGTAGTGAGCACATAAGCCTTTTGGTTATCCATCCTTTTTTCTGGAGAAAGAACTACAGACACAATAAGATATTCTTGATTATACAGAGTTTAATTATTTGACTAATTGTGACCTTGCTTAACCCAGACAGGAGATTCCCAATTAGGTAAGAGTGTCCTTCCCTGTCTGCTCCTTATGTATATGGCACTGCTCTTCTGTAGAGCTGCCCTATTCCTCTTGTGGCTGTGTTAAACACTAAGCAGAGGCCTTCCCACTGCTAGCAGCTATCTGCTTACTTGTGGCCTTCTCTTGTGACATCAGTATCAGGTGTTCAGATATTCCCAAAGTGCCCTGCTGATCTCTTTGGATGTGTAGGCATTTCAGAAAGCTGGCAAAAAATATGTAATGTTTTTGCTTTTATTTACAGAAATGAAAACCTTGCCTACTGGGTCACTTTAGCCAAAGTTGTCAGGAGGACAAATCTGGTCACTTTACTACTGGGTCACTTTAGTCAAAGTTGTCTGGAGGAAAAATGCTGGAAATTCCCATACTAAAATAAGACTTTCATTGCTCCAAAGAGCAAACTACAAGAAACATTTAAACATTGTCATGGCTTTTGCTGTATCTTCCTCATAAAAAACCAGGAAATCTCTAGAATTAATATAACATTCTGGAGACCAAAATAAAATTCTGATTGATTCTAATGAGTCTAGGATTTCATTTCCATCCAACAACTTATTTCTTCAGACCAATAAACTCTTGCAGAAACATAGTTTAGTGTCTAAAATGTTCGTATTATGAAAATATTGAGCAGGACTGTCACACTTAGAGTAGCGGTTTTCTAACTCCAGATACTTATTTTGAATGTATTGAAACACAGGACTTGTGTAATAATATATCTTCTTAGGCAAAATTGATTTTTAACATGAAAATATAAGTCCATCTCCTTAGGGACAAACTAATTTTTGCCTCCAGGGTTTTTTTTAATTTATCTCATGAGTTTCAAGGGAATACTCTCACGTTTTAAGTCAAACATGTGATTAATTAAGTCTTTGTCTAAACAGAGCTATTGAGGAACCACTTTCATTTGTATGTCTTTGGGGTCTTAAAAAATGCAGACTATGTAAATTAAATGTTTGGAAGTCAATTGGTATTTTATGTGCCTTTTCCTTTCCTTCCACCTTTTCATCCAGTCTTTTTGCTGAAAGCTGTGGAACCTTCTTATTCACTGCTGGTGGCACAGCATCAGGTTGAAAGTTCTTAGCTTTTACATTCAGTCTTGCTACGTTGAGCATCTGTTACTGTACTTGCTGATTTTATCAGTTATGTTTAAAACAAAATAGAAAGCTTCCTGTTCTTTGAATCAGATACATATAGTTGGAATAAATTCATTTTTTCTGTTCAAGTGGAGGTTCAAGCTCTGAACAGGAGTAGACTTCTTATATGAGGAAACCAGGAGGAGTATATGTTATATATAGGAGGAGTTCACATGGATATTTTAGGGGCAGGTGTAGTAGAAAGTCTTGAAGAAAGGGGTTAGGAATCACTGATTTCATGAGGAAATGGTCTCCACAGAATTAGTTCCTAGTATATGCACAGAAAATTGGCTGAGTTTCTGAGGAGCATCTGGAGGTAGAAATCTCAGGAGAGCATAGTGGGGTGCTACCAGTAGTCTTTACAAACTATCTGGTTTATTCCATAGCTCCTTCTCCAAGGCGGGAGAGGAAAAGTTATCTTCTCTAATGTGTATTTACATTTGGATTTTTTTCTATATGGAATATGATTTGGCAATCTTTTTGAATTCTTTTATTCTGCCTGTGGAGATAGTAGTTCAAACAAACTGCAATTCAAGAACCAACACTGCACAGCTGCTAATGAGAAGGAATATAGTTGTTTCTGCAATATATAAACAGGTTTATCAGACTTCTAAGTCACTAGCTGAAAAGCTTTTTTTCTCAGAGGCTGGGGAGTGAAAAAAAAAATGTTTGGAATGTCTCTTGTATCCTAAACTATTCTAATTGGATTTGCCTAGTGGCCTGCAGGGAAAATCATGTCTTCCCTTGTGGAAGCATAATAGAATGGAAAAGTTTCTTTTCCTAGCTTTGCTTGGGAGAGAAAGACAAGAATTAAAATAGTAGGAAAGCTAAAATATGATAACATATTCAAATCTGGTTACAGTTGTAACACAGCAATTGACTCAGTCATCACTAAGTTTGGGTTTTCTCTAAGTAATAAGCAATTTCCAGTACATGTTTTCTCACAATTTGCCAAGTAATGTTATATATGCAGGATATTCATAGCACTGATGACTCCTACTACCTGGGTGTTAGAGTAGCTGTTGCAATATTTATGAAAAAGGGCTTTGAGCTAAATGTATGTGTCTTACAAATGTTATATATATTCTGCATAAACCCTTGCATTTGGGTGTTGTGAAGAGTGTGTTAGCTTTCTGGTTGACCAATCCTTATTGTAGGACATTACCACTGGGGCTTACTATTTTTCTTCTTTGTGTAGCTGCACCAACCGTTTATTACAGCACACTGTGCCTTCTGCATTACTGTGCCAGCTTCCACCTCATTTTTGGTCTCTATAGCAACATGTTTCTCAGCAACTGGGAGATGCTTAGTAAAGGCCCCTCAATTTAGAAATATTGCACTCCAACCTTAAGAAAATGCTTTGAAACAAAGATCAAAGAAGTTTTATCTTTAATAATTCAGGATATTTATTACTATTTAATTAGTGTTCTCTGTTTTGACTGCTTAGACAATTACCTGATACTTTGATCTGGGCCTTTGCCAGGCATTTGTTGTGAGTAGCATTAATTTAAAAGCAAAACCTTTAGAACTGTGTCTTAAAGTCAACTTTTAAGTGCTATAAAACTACTGGACTCCTCTGGCAGCGTCGTCTGACTTCTGGGCCTTTAGTAAGTAACGAGAGAAAGGTAAGAGCAGCTACTGTATTTAAGAGGAGACAATAATTTTGGCCTTTGAAAAAAACATAGAAAGTGTTCACCCTTCACAGGAAACAAAAGTAACTGTAAATTATTTTATGCATATTTAAAATGTTGTTCATATGTTGCCTGATTTCAGAAGAAAAAAATTCCCTCTGATCAAGTCATTGATCTGTTGGGAGATTTCTACCTTACTTGGCTTGTCTTTCTCTGTGCTGTAACTTAACCATGCAGCATGTTTAAAAGTGCATTTTATTTGCTAAAGTCCATATTCTGAGAACCTGTAAGGCAAATAAAGTACATATAAGTAATCAACATTACTTTTCTTTCACATTCCAATAGGTTTCAAGAAAAAGACTGTGCTTGTTCTGCACATAAGAGTGTTCTTGTTAATGGGACCAAGACTTATAATTGTAAACATTTGTTTCCTGTACATTTGTAGGTAAATTTAATTTTCTTGTTTCTTTGTTTTCTCTCAGTGTTTTTCATTATTAAAGGGCACAAGTAACTGAAATGTAACACACTGACCGAAATGGTGTATGAATGAACAAAGTTAGTTCAGATTTGATGGCTGGCAGATACTGCTTCTTCTTTCATACTATGTTCATTATAATGTAGATGTGCTAATACTGAAGTAGATTCTGTTCATTTCACCCAGGCATTTCTACTGCAGTCAAGATCTGGACTGTCCACAGAGTTTTGTGTATAAAAATGTAGACTATACATACATTAATAATGCCTTTTGTAACTTTTTGGAGGGAGGATTCATAGGTATGATGTTCTATAATGGTTGGCAGTTTGGTAAAACACATAAATACCTCCTTAA
The DNA here is from genome assembly GCA_035584735.1 of Pseudotriccus pelzelni. Lineage (NCBI taxonomy): Eukaryota > Metazoa > Chordata > Aves > Passeriformes > Tyrannidae > Pseudotriccus > Pseudotriccus pelzelni. The sequence goes on along the minus strand of JAWMRA010000164.1, from coordinate 26,723,588 downwards.
CTTTGAGACCATTAATACCCTAATACAAGGCTATAGGGTCTTTATGCATATGGGTCGTTTAAATGTTGGACACTGACTGTACTGGATAGAGATCTTGTCATCTTACAGTATCAAGTGCTCATAGATTATGCATGCTGTATAATTCAGTAAGGATCTGTTCTTACTTGAGTAAGCAAATTCTAGTGAGTTCTAATTAAAGTGAGTTTAACCTGTATATTTTTACATTCATTCCATCCTCTTTATTTTACTTACCCTTGGTGCAGAGAAAAACAGGAGGAAAACATGAGGCAAGCTGTGTGTTTGTAAGTTTACCTTCTAGGTTTCTTACAAAACATGTAGCTTTCAATAAACACTTATGTTTAATTCATTGTTTAGAATCTTCTGATTTCATTGATTTACCTACTTTGAGTTTTCTACCAGGCAATGCAGAGGCACCTACTACTGCATGTATTTTAGAAGTAGTTGTATCATATTTGCATATATATTGCATCTGTATTTGCATATGCATAGGTACGTGCACAGAGTTACATGCCTGAGTAGATGCTGGGCGGAGGTGTAGTCTTGCAGAACCCAGTGTTGCGTTCAAGCTCTGAATCTTAGTAAGGAAGAAAATAGAAGAACAGTGGAAAAGAAACATAGTGATATTTCTTTCAAAGAAGGACTTAAGTAAAAACTGTGGCATTGTAGTCTTTAATGAAAAGTTATGAAAGGAAATCTATATCCCATTATTTTAAATATTTATAGGTTACTTAGAGACTGAAACACAAAGTAGCAGCTTTCACCAACTAAAATGGTGAGAAGCATATTTATGGTAGACTCAACAATTATAAATCACTGAATATTTATGCTTCATAATTGGCCAGTATTCTGTCGTGTTTATGACAAATGATCAATGGTTCTCACTGTAATAGTATAGTAAATAAACATTTGTTTAAGTTTGGGTTTAACACCAAAGGTATTATTTAAGTTTTGAATCATTTCCAAATATTTAATTTTTATTTATTCTAGCAAAATTTCCCTTTTTTCTCTGCAATAAGCCGTATATGTGGCCCTTGGAATCTTGTAAAACTTAGATCCATTATACCTAATGTTTTGCAATTGTAATGTTAACTGATAGTTACTATAATTAATTCATAGTTTTGTGTTGGAAAATATAATGTAGTTTAGAGCATTAATGAAATAAATCCTGAAGGGACATAATTACTTTTGGTTTCAGAGTTGCTTAAAAAAAGGAGATTCATGGTTATCCTTCCTTTTTCCCTTCCAAGTCAGCTCAATAAGAAATAATGTCACCTCAGATGAAAACGTAAGTTCTGTCTGAAAATTTTAAGAAATACTTGTGAGCAATTGCAATCAATGAATCTTGGGAAGAGGCTGGTTTACAGTTATGCCCTCTGTGACTTGAAATTGTGCACTATGGACTGTGTAGTAATCCTGCATGTAAACACTGGACTCTTACTGTGAAAGATCCCATTTCCTGTACTCAAAACTGCTTTGAGGATCGATTTTTGCCCTGCTCAAGTTTTGCAGTTACTTGAGTTGCTCCTACTTTATGCTGAGCAGAGTTATAATTTCCTGGCGTTTCTCTGCACGTGGCACCAGAACTACTATGTTGTCTTATGTAATTCTATTTAATTTAATTTCTGAAATGCAACCAGTAAATTGTTCAGATTAAAAGGTTTTATTTGAATGGTTTGATATGTCTCTGTCTGGAATATGTGCTTTTACACTTTGGTTTGTTTTGTTATAGAATGCCTAATGCCATCTGTTCATTTCAAATGGATCCAGACTTGCAGGGTGAGGACTTTTCTTATTTTTTCTCAAGAGGCATTTCTGTGTCTTTTTGAACAGAAACTACTGAATTGTAATGAAGTCATGCCACTTTCAGAATCTCTGTCCTGTAGCACACGAATGACAAATTACACAGCTGTTATGTCCTACCTTTATTGTTGAATCTGCCCTGGCACCTTCCTTGCCATTATCACATTGGCTCATGGCACACAGAGGTCACGTTTCCTAATTTATAATATATATGCGCTAAGTTTTTTCCCATATTCTCCAATAGGCATGAAGGATGGCCAAACACTCCCTCTCTGAGTGCAAAATCTCAGCAAATAATTCATCTGCTACAGAGCAAGTAGCACAAAATGCACAGCTTAGCAGGTAGCCAGCTGAAGATGTCAGGGAACAACATGCTCTTCCATATCTGCAGGAGCTCCTTTCTCAGCTTCTCAACTTAAGGGCATTTATGCTTCTTGAGGTGAAATTTGACCCAGTGCAGAATGATTACATGCTGATTTTCTGTCCAAAGGGGAAACCCTATTCCTATGAGGCATTAAAGAGTTTAATGACCCTAAATAGCCTGTCATAAATAATAATCCTAAAATGCTTGGTATTTTATTTGAGCTTTTTTTCTTTGCTATTTTACTTGTGTGCTCTCGCAAGTTAATTCTGGAACTGTGCTTGACAGGCACAGAATGCCCAACTTTGAGGCCACATTTTGTCTGTAAGGATGGACTTGAACTGAGTAGCAGATGGCTACTAAAACAGATTCCCTTCACTTAGAAAGTCATCTTGCACATGGAAGGTGTTTGAATTGGATCATGTGTATGTTTCTAGCATTTGTATTTGAAAATAAGCATTTGGAATTTAATCCACAGCCTACTGAGAACTGTGGGAGCCTTTCTGATGCTTTCAAAAGGGCTTTGCATCAGTTTACTGGAGAAAGAGAATTGATGATGTGTGGAAGTCAAAACTTATTTCACATTGTATGACATGCTACACTACATCTCCAAATAATATCACAAAACATAGTATGACAAGAGCAGGACTAAACAGATGGTATAGCAGTTACTGGCTTCTTTCTATAGCTTAGGCAGCATCTGGGAACCATCAGAGCCCATAATTTGCTGACTATTAATCTGGTGTATTTGTGGGAAACCATTGCACACAGATTGGCTTGTTTCCAGGCTGAACAGGTAAAGTGTTCTGTGAGTTATTTCTACTGAGTTATGCATGTTGGTTGCTTATCTTTAACCTTAATAAACTGTGTGTAACTCTGAAATACAGGAAAAAGGAGTCTCTGAGGACAGGAGGATAACTGATAAATCCCATTCTAGTTTCTAAAGTTTAGTGAACAAGCCTTTTTTTTGGTCTTGAAATTCTAGGTATTTATGTAAAATATCAGGTATAGGTCATGTTCAGCAGACCTTACTTTCCACTCAGGAAAACATCCTACAGTAATATGAAAGAAATGAGCTGAAATCATGTAGGGAGTTAGTCAAGCAGCTTGATTGGAATGGCTAAGCAGAAATGTCAAAAGCCAGTTGCTCTGGTAAATTGCTAATCTTTTTCTGCAAGAGTCACAGATACTGATCTTGACAGAAGATTTGTTTAATGCTTGAAACAATATACATCCAAACCAATAATCCGGCTGTGCAGACTAACAAACATCTCTGATCAAGAAAAATATTATTTCATTATGATCTTGGCTAAAAGGCAGTGCATAACGCTTTTGCTGATCCATGAATAAACTTTATGCCCAAAGAAGTAGGTGTGCTCTCTATTGTAAATTCTTTTTACAACCACTGGTGTCACTTGTTACAAGATCATTTTCCCCACCAAGTTATTTGGAAAAAAAAAAAAAAAGAATTTTTTTCCCCAAAATTTTCGTTCAGAGTTTTGACCAACTCCAAACTCCAAATTTTGTTGGTTTGATTTTTAGTTAGTTTCAAATTAACCACTCTGTTGTAATGTGTTTGTTTTCTTTCACAGAGGCTTTCAATGATGTTCAGAGCTCCGTCTACAGAACAGCCCTAAAACTACGCTCTGTACAAAGTCTGTGCCAGTGTTAGTAGCCAAAGAGAATCCTCCGCTGTTACAGAGAGAAGAATCTGTAAAAAATTTGCATTGCTGTCACCATGAGTTATGATGCTACTTTGCTCTCTCATTTTCCACATGGGAATCTCAGAATGCATTGTGAACACTTAAGATCTAGATAATGCTTCATACACAATTGATTTTTTTTTCCTTTTGAATGCCAGGGGAAATACATTAGTAAAACTCTAAACTTATGGGAGAATCAAATTATTACAATCTGCAACACTGCTATGTAGACATCACTGGCAATTATTAATCTTTATCTATACATTATTATGCTTGTGAAAAGTCAAATTCTAATGTTTCTTCGTAGGTGGTTTGTTGGAAATAATCACGGATCATTGAAAATGCATTGATTGGCATTATTATTGATACTATAAGTATTAATGAGAGTAAAATAAAGCACAATAGACCAGAAAAACCCTGGCTAGAATTCATTCTCCCGTCTTTGAAGTGAGAGAGAATTCTATGCAAACAAGGAATTGTGGAACAAAGTCCTGCTCACCTAGCTCACTTTGAAATTACTGGATGTAAATGCCATATTGAGCTAAATTTTATGGAAATCTTGAATTTTCCACCTGAAACAGTCTATTGCTGAAAATACACATTGCAAGTGAGATCTCGAGGGTAACACAGAAAAGATGACTAGTTTGTTGACCTTGGCCATAGTTTTTTTTTCATTTGGGCACAACTACAGGTAGTGGTTTTCATTACCTCTGTTGCTTAGTCCTTCGTGTCTCCTCTAAGCAGTCAGAAAATCTACCCCAGTTGCTCTACTCCTCATTGAACCCTGGTGACCAGAAGTGCACATGGGTTTCCAGATTGAGATTCACTCACACTGTAATTTTCCCATCTGTGCTGGAAAGACCACTGGTGACATATTTTAGATTCTCTGCTGCTTCAGCAATCTACAGACTTTCAGTCTACTACAGTTTTTCTCTGCTGAAGTTAATGCTAATTGATCATGCCTCTGTGGTACTGAATGTGGCCTATAAGAAGCCACAGCTCTCTTCCTACGGGATGTGAGTTATTTAATAGGACATTTATAATACAGCCTTCTTACCCTTTCTTGGCCATAGCACCCCTCTTCTCTGTGTATTTGTGCATGAGGAGAAAGCTTACATCAAAGCATGAATTGTTTTCACGGGTGAGCTTTTTCCCAAAGTACTGAATGGTGTGTAGTTTTATACTATCTATATACAGAAAAAACCCCTTGCATCTGTAATTTGGATGCAGTTGAGCATACTATTTTCCTCTATAATTTGGATGCAATTAATCATGCTATTTTCTCCCCTTCCTACCTATCCCAAAATCCCATTCAGGGAATTTTAGCTGAGCTGTTGTATCTTTGTAGCCTCACAAGTTTTGCTAGATCCACAAACCCAGCAAGACCTTTCTCAGATTATTTCCTTTTTATGTTGTATACTGTTTTAGACTTCATTTTACAAACTTGTCCTAGCTAGACTTCTCTAATACAAAATTGTTGTGCTTCCATTCATGAAGAGACTGGGATTCTCATTCCTTTCTTCCTTAATTTTCCCACAGTGGATTTGATTGATGTTTCTCTGATTCAACACATCTTATCAAGTGAACAGAGCCAGAGGGGAGAGCAGATTTCTCTGAACATACAGCAAATCTTTAGAATTTTGACAAAACTGTTCCAAAGGGCAAGATTTGAAAAACCAGGGCAGGTAGATCCAAGAGCCGCTGAATTTACGTTGAGTCTGCTCGTTGCCATGTATGACAGGTGAGAAGAAGAATAAATGTAAATCCATCATGAAGTATCATAGAATTTGTTTTGGAAGAGACCTTAAAGATCATGTAGCTCCCACCCCAAGTATTGTTTCTACTGCTCTTGCACAATTTCTGTATAAAATTCTCACATTTGATGGTGTGGGTTTTTTTCTTGGTATACAAACTGGGAGTAGTTCAGCTGTCAGAATATGAGGCAAAATCAAGAGTATTTTGTAATTTGTCTGCACTGTAGGGAAATAATTTAGAATAATCTTTTTAACAGGACTATCTTGGTCTTTTATTCTGGTTTTTTAAGACTGTAATTTTCTTTTTGTTACTTTTTTTTAAATTTTCACAAGTTTCTTGACATGTATATAGGATAGAAAAGCTTCTTATAATTTTCTTCTAATCAAGTTTTCTCTGAGTGCTATTCTCCATATTAACACTGAAAAGTATTTCATAGGAGGAGCACATACTTTGAAGAGTATGTTACAGCTTTATGCAGTGTGGATTTATCAAAAGACTCTTGGAAAATATTATATGTAATGATATTCTGAAGTGCAATACAGCTTCACAAAAGTGGTATCTTAAATACAGAATTCCAGGATTTCCTGATTTGTGTTTTCCAATTCATGTCTGCATAGTCTTCACAAAAAAATAATGGTTTTGTTCATTAGGTGCCTATGTCACAAATATGGGTTCTAAATTAATCTAGGTTATTTATTCTCTAACAGTCAAAACCGAAGTCCTGGTGCTGTCTATATCCTTTTGTTTAAATTGAGTTGCAGTGAAATTAAATGGAATCAGCCCAAGAAAAGCTCAGTGCAGATCTGGGACCATAGTGAAGCTGCCTGATGTTATAATGCAAAAACCTGGTCGTATCCTGTATCCTCTTCCATATTTGGGAATGCTTTCCATAAATGAAGAGCAGATTTTTTTTTTAGGACATGTATTGTAAAATTGTACTTTACTTGGAATGTGAAGTCTTTGAAGGAGATGTTGTGGTTTTATGATTGCATGGTATCTTGGAACAGTTAACTCTGAAGTTATGTTCATTGACAAAGGGTTCTAGACATGAATTATCAGTGAAATGTTACATCAGTTATATTTATACATATAAAAGGCTATAAGTTTTGATGTTGTCTCCCAACATAGCAATATTTTATTCTTTAGAAGTTTCAGTTTTTACGTTCTTGGTGAACGTACTGTGACTTATTTTCTTTTCCTAGATCTGGAACAGGGTATGTCAGAATTAGATCTGCTGCAGCTGCCCTAATTGCCCTTTCAGGAGACACGCTACTGGCTAAATACAAAGGTGGGAAATATATGATTTTTACACACTGCCTGAAATACTGAACATCAAGATAAATCTCCATTGTAATTTTTTTACTTTAGAAGAGAATACAGTTCTGCCAAGCAAAAAGTAAATTTTGTTGACTGCTCAGTTATAGAGAAAGGCTGATGCAGAATAATACTTTTCAATCAATGTCTGTAGACATCTTTGCATAGTCTCAGAACAGATCATAGTAAAGTTTAAAATAAGTAGACCTTAAAAATGAAGGCCACGTTCTGTTTGCCTCACAGAAAAGAACAGAAAACTCCTAGTTTTAAATTTCATTGGATTAGAAAGCCATTTTTTATATTTAATCCAGCAAGCTTTTAGACATTAGACAAAAATGCCTAAAGAAGTATAACAGATAAAGGTGGCCCGGTGTAAAGTGCAGCACAAAAATTTCTGCCTGAATTAAATGTCAAAATGAAGAACAAATAGAGCACACGTGAAATATTCATCTCATACTCTCCCACTGCATACTGCATATTTCCATCTAAATTACAACTTGCAATTAACAATTCACAATTTAAATAGTTGATTTCTTGTATAAAAATATTTAAATATTTTTCTTAATGCCATGAGAATCAGCTCACTGCTTTCTTCCTCCTTACCTGTCTCAAATGCCAGCAATAAGGAACTGCCATAAATTCCTTACTTTCCTTCTCTTTCCCTTGTCATAGGAAGAAAGTATTGCCACAGCAGTCACTGTGAGCCTGTTAGGTGGATAATAAAGTGGAACTTTATTATAGGGTTTATTTGGTAGGCTGCAGTCACCATAGCAGTTTGAAGATAGCTTGAAGACACTTCAAGCTCTGCCAGGATTCCAGTTTCTTTCCTCTTGTTTTCAGCTTTCTTCCAGTTTTATGCTGTTCCTGATGGGAAGGTGGCTTTGATTACCCGTAGTGCCCTGAGAAGCCTACTAACAGACTTAAATCAGGTAATGCCACTGCAATGCTGCTACACAATGGATTTTGTAAGAGAAAAAAAATACATGATTGATACATTTTGTGTTTGATTACCTTACGGTAATCTAACTGAAGTCAGTAGGATACTCTGTGGTCATAGGGAACTACAGTGCAAAATAGGTAAAAGAATCAAATTCTGTCCCTTTTCTCCATCAGAGTAACTGCTTGGATCAGTGAATGCCTCTGCAGTCATGTTGCCTGAGCTTATACATCCTGGGAACAGCTGCATACAACTGTTCTTAAGGCAACTCCAAACTTCAGGTGTCTGTACTCACTAGAATACCTTGCAGTTGCAGGAAGATACCTTAGCATACAGATATTTCCAGCTGAATTGGTGCTGAAAGTGGGATCTGAAAATGACCTCTGAGGTTCAAACCCAATGTCCTCCAGTATTATAGTGTGGCAACATAGTATGTTGATCCATATCAGTAAGTGAGTTGGAAGCAAGTCATTCTGAGGCATGCTGAGCTATGGAACTGCATACTGATGGTATGACTATGAACAGGTTTTCTTCAGATCAATATGTAAAATGGGATTTCTCTAGATTCTTCACCATCTGTGTGCTGTCACTATCACAGCAGAGCATGATGGGAACATCTGTTTTTTATTGAGGTGTTTTGAGCCTTTCTTCTTAATGCAGATCCCAGCCATTGTGGGAGAAAGCTGCACTCTGTCTTGTGTGGAAATTGCGACTCATGACTGTTTCCATGGGGTGAGTGAAATTCTGATGTCCTGGGAAATTATTTTGAATGTTGCTGATTGATTAAAACTAGAAGTGTATCACCATGTAACATCCCCAAGTACCTGCTGTTAAAGGGCAAGGCTGGCCAATAGTCTCACAGTAAAGGAGGATTTGCATCTATAGAAAAGATGTTCAGTAAGATGCTACTGAAGACTTTTGCATTTATTCCAAAACCTTTAAAACCCAGTAACATTTTATATGAATGGAAAATCTGTGCTACCAAGGTCCAGTGTCAAAGCTTTTATTAAGAACTGTAGATGAGACACCCATTCTTTTCAAATGAATGTATGAACTAGAGACATGTTTTTTCTAGGTTCTGAATTCAGCTATTGTTGAAGAAAAATTCCTGTCTTGGCTGAGATCAGAGCCTGCTCTTCTCCTGTGGCTCCCTACATGTTACAGATTATCAGCCACAGAAATGGTTTCTCACCAAGCTAGATGTAGAGTCTGCAAAGTTTTCCCCATTACTGGCCTCAGGTGCGTCAGTTCTTACTATTGTTTGCATACCTTACAGGCTATAACTGATGTATTAAGCAACAAACTTTGGATTTAATCTAATTTAGTCAGTAAAAGAGGGAGAGAACCATCACAGGCTAGTGCTCAAGTCTGCATCCTGCTTCTCTTTAGCTCACTAGCACAAACATGATTATGGAGACTTGCTGAAGGTAAACTGGCAATTCAGAAGTAAAGCAAATTAAACCTGAGTATCTAATTTCTTAGTTCTTTGTCCCATAGCCATAGTTGTATTAACTGACTAGTTAGGTTATCCATCTTAACATCTTGTTCATCTAAGTCATGGCATAAAATGGTATAGTGGTATAAAAAGAACACTGTCCATTACCTCTGACCAGAATGCTCAGAAAATCAATTTACTGTTACTCTTTTCTTACTAACAGTAAGCTTGCAAGGTTAGTTTCTTGCATTTTCAGTTTTTGCTTGCAAATCCTACGTCAATCATCTATTACGTGTCAGTCAAGATTACAGTGCCATGAGAGCAGGAAATAGAGGTAAGCTGGTGCATAAGAAGCATATGAAGTTGAAGCTGCATTCTCAGAAAAAAAGCTGAACAGCTGTTTCTTCCATGAACTACATTTCAGTGCAGTGAATAAATAATACCAAAATCACTAGTGGGTTTGGGGAATAGTCCATTATCATTTGGACAAAATAACTTGCATTAAGAGAATGTTGAGGAAGGTCATAATTCTAACAAAGCTGTTTCTCTGCATTTCAGAGCCCAGGGATCTGTATTTTCAGTAGTCAAGCTCACTTATACCAAGTCCTTACTGGTAGGGAAGTTATTGAATCCTTTTGTTTTCCCTCACAGGTATCGCTGTTTGAAGTGCCTCAATTTTGACCTTTGCCAAGCCTGCTTTTTCACTGGCCGTCTCTGCAAGCCACATAAGAGGTCACATCCTGTTGTGGAACACTGTGTGCAGGTAGAATCCCATTGTACTGATTAATTTCCCTGTTCAGGTTCTTCCTGTAGGCAAGTAGGCAGTAGATTCTTGAACTGCATTCATTGTAAAATTGTATGTGGATTAACCATAATGGCCATGACATATTAGCATTATTAATCTGAGAACAGTGTGACAGGAAAAGGAAAAAAGGTGGCTTCTAACTTTAGAATGAGTGTTTTGTTCTGAAATAACTGAACAAAGCAATGAAATATCCTCGGACAAGTCCTCTTCTTAAGGATTTTTATGGCAAATTGGCTGATTACAGATAATCCTTAAACCTGTGTAAAGTCCCATCAATGTAATCCAGTGCTCCTTCATCCCAATCCCAATGCAACAAGGGGCAACTTGTGCTTTCATCATACTAGTGGTGAAGTACAACACTGGGAATTTGTGTTTGGAAGACCAGCTTCTCCTTTGAGCAGGAGATTCCAGATCTTGCACACAGCAACAGACAGGTTTTAATTTTTTTATGGATTTATATAACAGTATCCTTCTGTTCCAGTAATTGAGCTGAAAAGCACTTAAGAAAGTTTCCCTACAAAGCTGTACTTCATGGTTTTCTTCCCAACACCCTGCAGTTAACGTGAAAGATACCTGGGTAGCCAGTGTCTGCACTAAAACTAAAGAATGTTACAGTGCTCTTGTAGTCACTCTTAGTCCTGGGAAACATTAAACTGTTGCTGCTTCATTGTTCTCTTTCTGAAAACAAAACCCTATTGATGACACTGTGAGAAACTGGATCTAGATGCTCAATATCTGCATTAAAAACAATTCATTCCTCCAAATATTCTTCCTTATCCGCCATCCGTGAGAAAGTAGGAGAACTAAATGGCAACTGATCTCCTCATGTGGAGACTTCTAGTAGAGACATTAAAATCAGTGTGAATGGAAGTGTGGATGTGGAAGCACCAGAAGGAAGAGAAGAGGAAAATAACAAGGCAGGAGATGATGCAGCCTAGATAAGCTGGTAAGCAAGATCACAGAACTTCCACACACAGCTTCTCAGGACAATCAAATCAGGAAAACATAAGGTAGCCTGAAACGAAAGACAAACTGCCATCTGAAGATGACATTACAAGAGATGATGATGTAGAGTTAAAGAACAAGACCTCTAAGACACCCAAATAAGGAGGCAAAAGATCACAATTACTGCCAGCTCCTAAAGGAGCTAAAGGTGCATCCAAAAACCAGCCCATGATCACACTAACACCATGGAGGCTTAAGGAGAATTAGCATCTCTTGTCCTTCATGTTACTGCAAGTCATTATGGCCATAGCATGTGTATACATATACCTTGGTATGTGAATGCTGGAAAGACTACCTGGACACATGTATTTAGTGCTTGTGAGTGAGTGAATATGAGCGAGCAAAATCAGTTTTGTCCCTTTCCTCACCTATACTGTCTGACATTGAGCTTTCCAACGTTGTTGCTGCAATATTGCAACCAGATCACCGAACATGGGTTTCTTTTATGGAGCCCTGCTCCTACACTAACCCTGCCAATATTACTTCATAGGCCAAATATTACAATACAGGCCAAAGTCTACACCAAAATTAAAAGATAAGCTACTCACTATGACAGATACCACTTTTAAATCCTTTGTGTGCAACATAAAATAATTAGTAGTAAGCTGCTATCCCCATCCCTTCCACTCTCAGCAGATGCTGTCCTTGTCTGGGTAAGTTTTCACTTTGTCTTTATCAGGGAGTGAGGTGCTGCGAGGGCATTTGTAATAACAGCAGTTTTTCCTTTCTGTGCTGACACCTTGTGGTGATGTTACTACCACGTTGAGAAACACTAGGAGGCATGCAGTGTGCAGTCTTTGTGTTTTTCTGTTCAGTCTGTCAGGGCTCACTGCAGCAGTCACTACCTGGGCAGAATTGGTGGGTGTCCTCCTATAATACAGCTACTGAGCTTAATTGCTGTACCTGACTGAGCCTTGACACTGTTGTGACAAGTGGATGTGTATTTTACTGTATGCTTACCGGAGGAGGACATGAGCCGTGGAAGACTATGTCTATGACTATGAAAGTACTTCTTCCCATTGATCAAGAGAGAGCTTAGGTACAAGTTGGGCAAGCATTATTGTTGTGACTGTGAGCTTAGTCATTGTAACTGCCAAAATCCTGCATTAGGGATTTCCAGGCTGCCTGAATTTGGCCCAGGCAAAGTGATTTGCTTACTTAAAGAATTGGAACTGCTCTTGCCTGTGGTCCTGCATCATCATCCACCTCAGCTCCTCTTCTAGGACTCAGATAGCGGCCATGAGCCTCTTCAGTTGTTGAAGAGGTTGACCTTTGTTTTCTTATGTCTTGCCTTTTCCTTGGACTGTGTCTCCTGGGCAACATCTGTTTGAAAATTCACTCCCTTCTTTGTTATTGCCCATTCCAATAGATGTCAGCAAAGGTGAGTGCAAAGCACTTTCTCCGCACCATCAGGAACAACCTGTTTCAAGAGCGCTGCAGAAGAAAGGAGGCTCAGAGAAGAAGGACTCTGGAGACAGTGGAGGAGAGGCACTTCCCTACTCACAATAAGACTTTGTGAGTTTCAGTTTCAGATGAGTTTATAATCTCTGAATATCAGGATGTGGGATATTGCTTGATTATATGCCCTTTGAGTAAGTGATTTTGTTATGGCAGATACTGTGTCATGATTTTTCTATTAAAAAGGGAAAAAATAATTGAGAAGTTGCTGCACATTGTTCTGTAGCTTAACCATAATTGCCATGCTGATGACATAATGATCAGCTGCCTTATAAAATATAACATGCTTATGTCTTCCTTCCTTCCATCCTTATGTTGTCTCTCTGGTTCTGTGCCATTTCTTATACTCAGTCTAGGGTCAAGCATTGCAAATATTTAGTACTTGTCACAACTGCATGGGTTTTTAAGCAACTCTTCTGTGAAAAATTCATTGGAAATTAACTGTAAAACTGTCCACATGGGACCCACAGTGCATTCAGTGACAGTCATTCTGCTCAAGTCCCACTGAATTTCAGGCCTGTAGGATTACTCACAGTAGTGAGATGATTTCACCATTCCAGTTCTTTCAGACCAGTTGTTTGGTGTGCTTTGGTTAATATTTAAATTCATTACTGTATTTCCACTGATCGTGGTGGTTAATAATGAGCATTAGAGGTTGTGCTGTGATTTTTCCCAATAGTTTCTCCTTCCTTGTTATGAGATTTTGATTGATATTTAGGTGTAGAAACTGAAGGGAATGATTATAGGAGATATACATACAAACTACAAACATGCAAGGTGAGATTTCTTCCTAGTTGTATCAAGACCTCTAACAACTCTCTTGCATCTCACCTGTGTTCTCCAAATGAGGCTTCGGTGAGACTGAAACGGGAAAAAATGGTCAGTCCTTTCTAAAAGAATGAATTTTCTCCTTGTGTGAAGGAGGACAAAAATCTCTATATAAAACTGGATTTTGCTGCTCTGGTAGGTTTGCAATTAGAAAACAATTTTTATATACTATAAGACCAATGGATGGTAGTTACAGTGATTCTCATAGAGAATATTATTTCAGTGTTTGTTTTTTAGAATGTGGTGAAATGCAAAATATGCTAATATTTCCTCTCTTGTATTCAGCAACAGAACAATATGTCATCATTTTGCATGTCATTTAATTTTCTGTCAGCAGTCAAGATTTATTTATAATTCGGTGGGGGTTTGCTTATGTACTCCTTGGATAGCAATGAGACAAAAAGAATTTAGGGCTGCTGTTACAGGTGTCACTGTGGGACTGATAAGTATCTGGCCCTTTTCAGGCACAGAATGGACTGAACAACAGGATACTTTACTATATTTTTGTAGTTGAATTTCCCAATATATTTGCAGCAAATTGCACTGTGACTAAATGAGTAGAAAGAAGAACCTATTGGGAGAGTGGAATTTGTTTTCAGGAATTTCCTTTTTTCAGCCAAAATGTGCCAACAGGCATAGCTAAACCATACTTCTTGCTTAGTCAAAAGGCCTACAGAGTCTGTTAGTAGGCTTCTTAGGGCACTCACAGTACATTCGTTTCATTTCGTTCTTTCTCGATACCAAAATCATGTGAGTCTTGATCCCTTCTCTACTCATTATTTCTCTCTTGGCACACAGTCATCCTGCAGAATTCAGTGCTTCACCACTACCTGGCCCTGAAAACCTGCATTTCCCAGGGGATGGTTGTGTACCAGAGTCACCCAACTTCATAACTGAAAACAGGACTGTAATGCAGAAGAGTGAGAATAACAAAAAGACACCAGAGCAAGGCAAGACAATAGCTCAGGTGAGCAAAACATGAAGCAGTAATAGTGCTAAAGCTGTGAAGAAGACCTACCAGGTTAACTATGTAATTATCTTCACCTTTCTGTTAATTTCTTATGGAAAAAAATGTGGAATCTGAAAACTTGGTGAAGCTTGAATTTGATGTCTTCCCAAGATTAATGACTATCTCCTTGACTTACATCACCTTCGGAAGCACCTGTAAGAATATTTGCTTTGGGTTTTGCTGAGTTATCTTAGAGTAGCACGCTAAAGACTAGCTCAGACTGGAGACTTCTGTTCTGACAGGTAAAAAATGCCATCATGTCCTCCAAGCAAATGTCAAAGAGGACTGCCTAATTCTTATTAGGTTCAGGCCATTTTTGTTACCATGGCAATAGCAAGAGGACAGAATGGGCCCCTCTTAAGGATAAACCCAGAGTGGTGTCCACTCCAACTAAAATAGCTAATGCACAAAAAGTCTCCACTAATCTATTTCCAGCTTCCCTGCATAGAAACAATACTAGAGGGGTGGGTAGGACAGTGTAGCTAAAAATAAGTACATAGCAGTTTTTTGTTTCTATATTTATTTGAAAGATTGGCAGCTCTGCACATACTCAGAATATAGGGAACACTGGGTTGTGTCCAAACCTGTTTGTGTCATCAGCTCATCGTGTTCTTCCCAGGAGCCAAGGGGTGCAGTAGCTGAGAACTAGCCTCTCTGTGTCAGGTCACTCCTTTGGCTGTTACTCCTGTGTTGCCCTTTGAAAGAGATGTCTTTTAGGACTCTGCTGCCCAACTCAAGGTATAGTGCCAGCCAGCATATATCTGCAGGAGAAGTTGTGGGCAGACTTAAAGGGCTTAAACATATAATTTTGACGGCTGGCATTTGTCATTTTAGGAGAGAGCAAGATAGGACTTGCATCCCTGTACTGGGATTCTGCCATGCATTGCTCATTTGTTCATTTTCAGTCTGAGCTGAGAAATTTTTTGAGCAGTTTTATACTGATTTCCGAGATCTTACAGTGCTTGCTTCCACTTTGCTTCAAAAGATGTGGACAGGAAGTCTAGTGATTGCTTTTAACAGAATTCATGAGTTTGGAGGTCCTGGGGACCCAGCTCTTAGTCTTGTAATTTCGTGGCAGCCCTGATTCCAGTCCAACTTATATCATGCCCCAAAAGCAGCTGGAAAGCATTTGTCTGCTTGACTTCTGGGCTACTGTTCCCTGCATGGCCCAGAGACTGCTATTTCCATGCAAAGACCAGGAGTTTTTCTTCTCTCTTCTACATTCAGTCTCACTCTTCACCTCCTTGTCCCAAAGCAGCTGTGGGACTTGGGAGAGGGTGTTCCCAAATCAGAATATTCCATTTTGCAGAAATTTAAGGGAATATGTGTTTTGTTCTAATTTGAAACAAATTTTCATACACTTAAAATTTGTCATAGAACAAAGAACTTGTTCTATAGAATGAATTTTCCAGTCTCTTCTAACAGCCATTAGAAGTACTTTAATGCATCAGTTGATTGTAATAAGTTAAATTTAAAAAGCTAACTAGTAAATCTATAAAACAGACCAAATCCAAAATTTGTTATTCCCTCTTATAGTAAAATTTGCATATAAAAATGAAATGTTATGGCTGATAATGTTATGACCAGATACTTCTTTGTGTTCTAGGCAATAGCCTCTTTTGAAGCAGATGTGTTAAAAATGCACGAATCTATCAAAAGCATTCACAGTGACAGCAGGTATGTAAATGCAGTAGTACACTGATAGAAAACTGTTGGGCAGGGCTCAGTGAAGGCTAGAAAGACTAGAAGACAGATTATTTTTCCACACCTTGGAGATTTTGAGATTAAATAAAGATCCTATCAAATGAGAATGAATGATAGAAACTCAGCAACAAAAACTGTAAATGGAGATCACTGGAAAAACAATGTCTGGAAAAACAAAACATTTCGGTTTGCTTTCATCAGCATTTCTGCAATTGCTAGTTTATATTTCTAAAGGTAATTTTTAAGGGAAAAGATGTTCATTCACATAAAAATACCAGAATAGCATACTTTTTCAAATTTTTCTCTGAATAAAGTTTAATCAAAACAAATTGTATAATTTGCATGAAGTTTTTAAATCAAAGTACGTTGTCTTTCTAAAAAATGTGCTGTACATCAAATAGAGATTAATAGGCTTAATACAACAACTATTGGTATAAAATCCATGATAGATTATCACAGAAGTTCCTTCTGATATTCAAACCTTTGACAGGAAAAAATATTAATTCCTAAACTAGAAATTTCTTGAGAGGTTTGTTTGTTTGCATGGCAGGAGGGGAAGTTGGTGTATGGGCAACGATGCTAACCTTTTTCTTGCATTTTTGCCTTCCCCTCCTTCATTTTTGTAGTTATATATGAATGTGCTCTAGATATAACCATGGCTGTGACCCCTGAAACCAATGGAATTACAGTGAAGTGTAGTATTTTACCGTGAATCTACTCTTTATTTCCTTCAGTATGTTCAGTTCCCTCTGTTCCTGTTCTGTTTCATTTTAAGTACAATTGCTGCTGCAAATTCACACAAGGGCACTCCAAGATCAGAGCTAAACAGTTGCAGTTCCGTTGTAAGCCTGTGTCCTTACCTCATTTTCTGTTCTCACCCAGACAAATAAAGAGATATGGCAAAGATCTTCAGCTTTCATTTAGATTAGCAGTAGCTGAGAGGATATCTGGGAAGCCTGCTGCTGAAGTGCTGAATCACCTTCTGACCTAGAGCTTATCATATAACGGGGTGAATGAATCACATTACTCATGGGAAGCTCTTTATTCTTATTTGTGGACCAACTTCCAGCATTCGTGTGCCTTTTCACAGAACTGGCTCTGAGTTAGTTGAAGATAGTCAGCATTTTACAGTAAAAACCCCTTAAATACTGTTATAAGGGACTGCTGTAATATTAATCTTAGTTTTAAATTATATGACTTGTTGTTCTGTTCAGACAAATCTTGCATAATTCTAGAGAAATCTGATGGGGCTCTTGTCTCTAAGCCAAAGTATAACCAAAAGAAAGTGAATCAGATGAACCTCTGGATGTAACTGAGCAGGACAGATAACTATTTCAGCTCTGTGATATGAAGCAGTTGGTTTATTACGGTAGTGTTAACAAACTTTACTGTCTCCACCTCAGCCATGAGGAAGGCAAAACTATTTCTACCCTGACTTTTTAGAGAAATCCCAACTAGAACAGAATTATGGGTGGTATTTTTGTCACACTGTGCTCTGAGTAGGTAATTTCTAAATCTCTGGTCTGTGTAGGAGGGTGGCACTCCTTATTGCAAAAATCAGTGTCTTTTCAAGGACAAGTGGTCTGTGCAGAAACTACTGGTATAATCAAAGAAACTGCATAGAATACCATGAGCGAGAAGAAACTCTGTCAAAAGGGTAGAGGCTGCTTTTACTTTGTTGTTGCCTGTGGCATGTAATGGGAATTTTTTGCAATTCAGGGAGTTGGCGTAAATAGTTTGCTTCTAGACAGAGGGACTGCTGTAATATCTTCCCTGTTGAAGCCACCTTTGTGGGAAAGGTAAAACCCCAAAATCCAAGGTTCAGTCCTGGACATAGCTCCATTCAGCTCACATCTTTCCTCATCTAGAATACTCCTGTTCTTGTTAATTCCATGGATACAGCCCAGCTCCTGAAACATTGGTCTCTAATCCCAAAGCTGACAAAAATTTTCTAAACTGATGAAGGGGATAAAGTCTGTACTGAAGTGCTAGCTCTTTTCCATGACTGCATGTATTTGTGTATGTGTGATCCAGCATAAATCCCACCCTCCTGTGTCTCTGGCAGGTACATGAAGAAGCAGTTCATCAAATGGAAGAACAAAATGCAATTTCTTCACAACTGCCAGGAAGAAAAAAGCTGCAAAATAGAGGCGAAGCTCCAAAGACTGAGAGTAAGCCATGAAAACCTGCAAATGACACTGCAGCAAATGGAGCGGGAAGTAAAGGTACAGTGACAAATATACCAAGAACTAGAGCTATGGGCAATTACTGAACACTAACTACTGCTTCCTGCAGACCAGCACTCTTGATACTGTTTCATGCACCTTCCACTAGTATTTTTGGTTGTCTTCAGTTCTTGTCTTCAGAGAAAGCAGATAGAAAGCAGCAGGGATTTTCATGTCATTCTGTGTATATTTAGCATCTAGCACAGGTACCCGTGCTAGGATGTTTAGGTACTACTGCAATGAAACTAATGAATATTCCAATAAGAGTGACAAAATGGTATCCAGCAGAAGTGTTAGATACTCCACTGCAATCTTTTCTTCAGAGAAGAGTCCTGTTTGGCACTGAATAAATAAAATACACTTTTGTCATTCCTAATGACCGTCTTTTACTGGGAAGTAATACAGACAGAAAATATTTTATTTCTTTTCAATTGTATTGATTCTTGGTCATTCAGTTATTTATGAGATTCTAAAAAGGCCCTTATTTCACAGAGAATGTATACATATTTGCCACCTACAGCATTTTTGTAGCATTTTCTGCAATGCTGCTTTAGTAATACTGGGAAACCAGAATATCAATTATTTTCACAATTTATTTTCTGTTTTGTCTATTGTAGACAATGTTACAGTCATCAGAACGTCCTTTTGCAGAGTATCAGAATACAATGCCAACAAATCCACATGTTCCGCTGGAAAGGAAGATGCAGGGTGGATTAAATCCTGCCCAAATCCAAACAAGGCCTACTTCCAGAACATGTGCAGAATGGAAATCTTTGAATCCCCCCAACCCTGCAAATAGAATGCAGCGTTTACAGACACCTGAGGTTCCCACTCCAGTGGACTTTATGTTTTCAGACGACCCACTGGCATCAGTGTCCCTACAGAGTGACAGACCCTTTATGGGACAGTATAAAAAAGCAAATGAGAATCAAACATATCCGCCTAAATTGACAGAAAATTCTCTCAGTGGCATCAGGAGGAATACAATTCTTACTCCCACTGCAGTGCAACTACCACCTGATGAGAAGGAAATCAGAGAGGAAGTGGAACTGCAGCAGCTAGTGATGAAACTGAAGGATGGATTGTCTCTCCAAACCCAACCAGGTATAAGGTCTCCCAGTAGTCTTGACAGTGTCTTCTCACCTTCATCCAGTTTACTATATAATATTGTTCATAATCGTTTAACCCTCCAAGGAAACTCAGAATCTTGCCTTAGCCACTGTAGGAATATTCAAGCTCTGTATTGTAAGGTAGAGCATATTCCGAATATAACTCCTAATGCTGGACTAATTTGAAACTGGATGACTTAGAGCTCCTAAGAAAATCAGTCTCAACAGTCAATTAAGGAGCAAAGTTAAACTGGTGAGGGCACTGGAGGTCTTAGCTGTTGCCACTTCTGTGACATTGTAACTATGACTCCAGTGGCACGCATTCTTCCAGCAGTACAAAATCCGTATGTAATCAATGGTCTTACACAGCAGGGCTTTGTTCAACACTCAGGATGTAATCAGGAATGTGACAGAAAAAGCTGCCATTTCTACAGAGTTATCTTAAATTAAAGATTTATAAAGAGTTTTCCAGGGCTCTGGCAGCATTCAAAAGCTTAGACAGACTTAAAATCTATTCTACTTTTCAGCCCAACAGACTACCTTGCAGCAGGAGTTGTTCTCTACAGCTGAGCATGTTTGCAGATCCTTTTCTGACCTCATCAACCAAGTAATTTCACCAGCTTGTGAATGATGGAAACTGCCATTCACCTTACAGCTTCACTGAACTACTTAAGGTAATTGATGCCATATCAGACTCTTTAAAGTGTCTCAGGTGTTGCATTGTAATAACAGAGCGTAACGGATTTCTGCATTTAATGACTTCACCAGGAACATATTGGAGAACAATATTCCTTTTCTGTTGGTGGTTTCCAGCTTCTGTGCAGTGGATTCCTCAGCAGTGCAAATGATTGCCCATTTCTCTCTCTTTAGCTGATATCCCATGGGCGAGTTACTTCTTTGTAAGTTACTCAAGTATTTCTTTTTGGTGCCAGCAACAAGCAAAAC
This sequence comes from Pseudotriccus pelzelni, assembly GCA_035584735.1. Taxonomy (NCBI): domain Eukaryota; kingdom Metazoa; phylum Chordata; class Aves; order Passeriformes; family Tyrannidae; genus Pseudotriccus; species Pseudotriccus pelzelni. Next base: position 26,703,174 of record JAWMRA010000164.1, on the reverse strand, counting down.
TTTTTTTTTTCTTGTAATACACAAAAGGATTTTAAAGATCTGAGAAATGGAAATTGTGCAGTGCCACTTCAGAGAGAAAAAAATATAGATTCAGTTACTTACTATCACAGTTCTGCAGGAGGTGCATAAAAAATAGTGAATGAGTATGTTCATGGTGCTCAAAACCAGTTATGGTTCAAGAAAGTTTGCATAATTTTAAGGATTTTATGGATGTCACTAAAACTATAACAGCTTTCCAAGAGAGAAAATACTGCTAGTTATTGCAGGATTTTTTCTGAATATGCTGTGTTGGAAGGGACCCAAAAGGATCATTGAGTCCAACCCTTAGCCCTGCAAAGGACCAACCCCAAGAGTCACACCATGTGCCTGAGAGAATCATCCAAACACTTTTGGAACTCTGCCAGGTTTGGTGCTATGACCATTTCCCTGGGCAGCCTGTTCCAGTGCTCAACCAACCTCTGAGAGAAAAACCTTTTTCTATCCAACCTAAACCTCCCCTGACACAAATTCAGGCCATTGCCTTGGGTCCTGTCACTGGGCACCACAGAGAAGAGATCACTGCTTGCCCCTCCTCTTCCCCTCATGAGGAAGTTGTAACTGCAGTGAGGTCTCCCCTCAGTCTCCTCTTGTCCAGGCTGAACAGACCAAGTGCCCTCAGCCACTCCTCATACGGCTTCCCCTCAAGGCCCTGCACCATCTTCATTGCCCTCCTTTGGACACTCTGTAAGAGCTCACTCCTGCAGGCTCACTCCTGGGCTTGGGCACCCTCCAAGCTGGAAGGGCCATGAGGGCTGGCAGAGAGCAGCAGCAGCTGGGCTGGACAGCTGCCTCAAGTGGAGGGAAATGTGACCTACTCCACTTGCTTGCCTGGGAGCCTGTGGGAGTGTGCAGAGTGATGGAAAAGGGAAGCAATGAGAGAGGTTCCCATACAGTGGATAAATTCACAGTGCAGGAGGATTACGGTAAACAGCACTGATGAGTTAGGTTGTGAAGCTGTTCTGGTTAGAAGGTTTATTCTTTATGGAGATTTTTGCTTGGGAGTTACAACACTTCATAAAGCTAATGAGCAGAGTTTTCATCTCCTGGGGCAGTGCTGATTGCTTCTAGTGATGTTGTGATGACTTTTGTAACTGAATTTTCAGGTTAGTTGCTATAATTCCCTTAGTAGTGTCAGCTGACTTTCCTAATGTGAACTGACCCTGTTTTCGTAGCTTTGACAGTCACTTTATACCATCTTCCTTCTTTTTAAAGCTGAATTGAGTGATTTATTAAAAAATCAGCAAACCCATCCTCATTTTATGTTCCCACTTCTTTTGCAAGTGCTGCTGTTTCACGTATCTCCTAGCTGATAGTAGGTAACCATCTCTTTCAACTCATTATACTTCTGTCTCTGCCACAGTTGAGTCCTTTCTGGGTTGGTCTTGCACTTTGACCGAATCCAGCCTCCTTCTCCGCTGCCCCCCTGGCACAGGCCCTGTGTCAGAATGCACAGGGTGCTAGTGGTCTGCTCAGCAAGCACAGTATAAGTGTTCAACTCACTGCCGAGGAGCAAAAAGGATTGGATGGAGTGGTGGGGCAGCAGGGATCCTATAGGCTTCAGCAGAGTTTCTCTTATGTTTGTCATAAAATGCCACACCTGAAGGGCAAGATGTAAAGATTATTTTGTTTGGGTTCTTTATCCACCTGTTTAGGGAATTTATTCAATGAGAAGCTTATTTTTGGTGAATAGCTAAACCAACTTCTCTGGCAATACACAAATTAAGAGTTTTTGCAAGTTCAACATTTTCAAAGCAGGATTTGCTTTCTTTAAGCCTAGGGAAGATGAAAAAGGTGAGGAGCGATGCTGCTACTTTATACAGATTAATGCAGATCACCACCTAGTTATAAGTCCCACTGCTGTAGTAGTCCCTTGAAAAGAGGTGGCATTGAGAGAAGATGCCAGATTTGGCTCCAGAACAGCCATCTGCTGGAAATCTGTGGCTAAATGTCAGTGTCATTATTTCAGGACCAAGTAGAATCGTATAAACATGCCTGAAAGATACATATCTGCAGAGCCAGGTGGGAAAATAGGTGGGAAGAAAAGACTGTTTTTCAAGTAGGAAGATAGTGGACATTGTGGATCTGAGTCATACTGGCTGAGGCACAGTTTGTTCCTGATCTGGCAAACCCCACCAAACAGGCAACTAGCCCCACTCAATTGAAGAGCATTTTAGGTCCCCAAGGTGTCTGCTAAGTTTTGTAAAAATCAGAGTGGGGGTCTGTTGACTCTGTAACTTATGCCCATCATCACTAAGCATTAGAGAATTCAGAGAGGAGTGCCACCTCAAGAGACAAACTCACTGGAAACTAGGCATCTCTGCTTCTGCTCTTCTCTAGGTTACTTTGTCTAACTGTCATCAGAAATGCTTAGGTGGTGGAAAACAGGACAAGTTTTCCTGCCATGCCAACAGAGATGCAAGTACACTCAGTTGTTCAGGAGCACGTATCTTCTGGACTTGCTGAGACAACATTTGGGCTCCCTCTCCAGTGGTGGTGGTTGCACCACCTGCCCCAAGTGTGGAGAAGAGTAGGTGTGTGCTAGGTGTGGGGTTCCTAGCTGGGAGTAGTGGGCAGTTCCCAGGGGGGAGGAGAGATGCTGAGGAAATAACTGCTCTGTCCCCAGCTGCTGAGTCTGTTTTTCTCTGCCTTCTTCCCCCTCTTCCCTTGAAATTATAACTCCAAATGGCTCAGACATGGGCCATTTTCTGTGATTATTTGCCTTTTTTTACTCTTCCTCAATTTACTCTCCTTGTCTCTGTAAGGAGGAAAAGGAATATAGTTTCTAGTTGGAAGGTGGAGGGAGAAATGGTACCATTTGCTCTCTGAGTGGAAAGGTATTATCTGGCACACTGCAAGTCGAGGAGATAAAGCTGTGTGTATGTGTAGCATATGGATTCAACCTGTCTCTGCCAGCGTCTATTGCCCTGACCTAAACAATATGAGGCATTTGAATGTTAATCAAGTTGACTGCTGGTTCTGTCCCAGTTACAGCAAGAGCCACTGGAGCCAATTCATGGGAGCTTGAAGGGAAGGAGTGGGGTGAAGGAGAGAGAGGGGAGTGCTTCTGTGAAAGGCAGGGAGAGATAGCCTTTCTCTAACTCAACAAAAGACAAGCAAACCTGTGTGCAGATGAAGGAGGGGTGGCTGGGGGAAGGTTACGAGTTGTCTTATTATGGAGAAGCTTGAACTGTCATCTGTACTTGATGGAAGCGAGAGAGATTGCAGTTGGAGCTGCAGAAGCGCTGCCTCCCTGATTGGATTAATAGAAAGGGAAGATGACTCTAGAATGGCTGCCCATTATCTGCACTACAAAGGGATTAGTGTGGGTTTCAGAGAAATTAATGGCTTTTGAGTTAGTGCAGAAGTACTAATGAATGTCAGGGCCAGAGATGTACAGTGAACAAAATTGGTTCTCTTTTAGTGTGTGCATGTGCATGTGTATCTATCCATTTGGGCTATCAAAGTGTGCTTTTTCTCTACCATTTTGAGTTATAGATTAGGCTTTCAGTTTTCGTATTTAGCTGAAATACTCTTGAGTAGTTTATTGGTTTGCAAGGGATAATTATACTCACCTTTTTAGACCTAGTGCCAAAGCAGCAATTTTTTAAATGGTTGTTGTGGTTTTAGCCACATCTGCAGGAAATCTTTGTAGATGGAGTTCTCTGAGCATGGTGTTAAAAGCAGGCTCCATTCTGAGTATATGGGTGAGTGGAGAAGCTGAGGCTGAGCTGGCAAGACAGATTCTAAGTGCATCCTTTTAGTTTGTGTGGGTGGGAGGTAGCATCCTTCCCCTGTTTTTTAACCCGCATGAGGTTTGCGTACTCTCATCAAGTATATCAAACAATTAATTTTCATCTATGTTCAATAAGTTTAACTGAAACTTGTGTACTTAATCCTTATAAATGCTTAAAATTGTTTTTCAATGGGGAGCTACCAAAAGCTTTCACACTGTTGCTGTTCTGAATCCTCCTCCTGTCCATGGACAAAACTCACGATCAGTTATAGCAATGCATTCAGCCAAGAGTGGGAGTATCTGCTTTCTCACCAGTTGGTATCAGAAACCTGTGAACAATAACCAAGTCCTTCAAGTACTCATAGTCCCTGACTCTGCTTGTGCCTGGAGAGTAAGCAGACACACCCCTTAGCCAGGAGTGGTGAGAGCAGCTTGGCCAGCAGTCTTGGCCATAATAGTTGGGAAGCCCAATACAGATGGGGGTGTGGTAGTTTCTGTGTAGTCTTGGGTTTGGCTCTTTGTTTCCAAGCTTCATCAGGCCTAGGTGCTTCTGTTCTCTTAGCTGTGTTGAGGACATCCTTGGTGTACTCTGAGATTATCATGTGTAAAGCTTGTTAGAGCATAGCCTGTTAACATTAGTGTAACTGGTTAAGCTGAGATGCTGAAGACTTATGTCTGCCCTGTCCCTCTCACAAAAACTGTCAGCCCCAGGGCAAAAACCTCAAGTGAAACAGCTCCTGTTATCCCATGGTTTGTAATGCTGCGTGTTAAGGTCAATTGATGCTGATTTTGTTGTGACCTAATTATGCTGGGCAGTGGATGAGGAGCTGTTCCCAGGTTGCTACCTTTCTCTTGTGTCTGGAATAGCAGTTTCCAAGGGAGATGGACAACAGGAGGCAGAAACCTCTACTGGTGTCTGCTAATTCTGCCACTGTTTGTAAGTCAAGACCCATCATAGGTACACTTACGGGAAAGGTGAAGTAGAACTCAGATAGGAGCAAGAATTTGTTCCTCAAGCCTGGGTTGTTTTGGGGTGCCAAGTGTTATAGTTCGTATGACAACGTTACAATGCCACTGAATTTACACAGGGACAATAAAAAATTGCATAGGGCCATGTCCAGCCCAAGGTGAATATGATGTTTGCATCTACGGTGGCTGGTGGTGCAAATCAGATTGGACCAAATCTTGCTTGGAAACCTTTTCCTAAAACTCAGACATGCTTTAGATAAGTCCTTTTAAATTTGTATCACTTTACAAGTTGCCTGGAGTGACTTTGGGTATGGCTGGTGTACTGGGGATGTAGAAAATTCCCCTTGACTTTTCCTTGGGCTGGGGTTTGTGAAAGGGTCTGCTCCAAAGCACCTGAAATGTTGAGATGCTCACGTGTGTGTGTTTGAGTCTGTCTGGGCAGCTTCTTGCTTTTCGTTTTTGGTCCTTTCTGCTGCTCCTGAGCCTGATTCTCATAAATTGGCAAAGCTTCTCAGGAGTAAACAGAGCTGTGCGAAATGTTCTGGTCCCAGGTCGTGCTGAAATGTGGTAACAAAGTGCTATGTTGGGCACAGTTCTCCGTTCCCTGTGACCTCGGTCAGTCCAGGTGCCAGGTGTTGTTCCACCTGGTTCCAGCAGCCCCAGCACAGGGCAGGGCTGTGCCCATCAGCCACCGGTGGGGCCTCTCTAGCTATGTGCTTCTCAGAAAGTGCAACGCGCTGCACAGCGGGGTGAGGAGCAGCTGAGGGTCAGAGGAAGAGAAGGTGCTGCAGCCCCTGGGGAGACCATTGTGGAGCAGGATCTCCCTGCAGCCCCATGCGGGACCCCATGCTGGAGAACGTGGAGATTTCCTGAAAGAGCTGGAGAGTTTGTGCAGGAGCAGGTTTAACATGAAGGCCTGTGGCTACCACAGCTCCTGGAGAGAACCCATGCTGGAGCAGGGGAAAGGTGTGAGGGGGAGGCAGCAGCAGAGAGGAGCTGACCAGATACTGCTATTCCCCTTCCCCCTGTGCTGGCTGGAACAGGTGGGGAGGCAGAGAAGGAATGTGTGAAAACATGAAGTTGAGCCTGGGAAGCAGCGGGAAGAGAGGGTACAGTGTTTTAATTTGTTTGTGTTTCTCACCGTCAAAATCTGGTTTAGCTGGCAATAGGTTACTTGATAGTCTTGTCCACTTCTGGACAAGGTTCTGGGAGACTTGCAGTGTTTTGTTGCCCTGTTACTATTCTCCTGGATAATCTCAGGAAAATGGCTTTGTTTCTCTGTCCTTGTGTTTCTCTGTTCCCTTTCTGTAGAGTGTTTTGGTACCTCTGGGAAAAAAGTGCTGTATTGTCATTGGCTCAAATGTAGAGTTAGTGCTTGTGTTTGATAATTGTAACCTATTAGATGAAGGCTCAATCTGTGACCTGTCCTCAGATTTGCCCTATATGGGTAGGAAAGGTGTACAAGCCAGAATGATGTAGTGATTTGAGACAATTAAAAAAATAATTAATAGTAATGTTCTCATTTTGTTTCCTCCAGAACACAAGCCAGTGTTCCCAAATCTTCTGAAGAAGGGATACTTAGAAGTTAGAAGAGACAATGACAGCTACTGGCAAACCTGTTACGCTGAGCTCTCCCCGTACAAACTGTACCTGTACTGCTTGGACAGCAGTGGCAACCAGACTCTTCCCACCGTGTATCCACTCATGCGTTTTCAAAGGGTCACTGTTACTGGTGGCAATGAAACCAAGGTGGTGGACACTGTCCTGTCGGACAGCTCACAGCTACAGCTGAAGGCAGAGTCCTCGTGGGAGACACTGGACTGGGGACAGAAACTCTGGGAAGCAGTGCGTGCTTCTGTGCCTGCTTTCACGAGACAGCAGGAGAAAGTGGAGAATGTGCCAAAGCCTGAAAATAATAGTGACCTTTCTCAAACCAATGGATTATTAGAGAAGCCTATGGAGCTCTTCCTGTCCATGAACTTGACTGAAAACACTAAAGAGTATCAAAATATTCTCAAATCAGGGACTCTTTACAGGTTAACTGTCCAGAATAACTGGAAGGCATTTACTTTTGTCTTGAACAGGTCTTATCTCATGGCATTCCAACCCGGTAGGCTTGATGAAGATCCTCTGCTGAGCTACAATGTCGATGTGTGCCTGTCGGTGCAGACGGATACTCAGGATGATTGTGACTCTTGCTTTCAGGTCATTTTCCCCCAAGATGTCCTGCGCCTGCGTGCAGAGACTCGTCAGAGGGCCCAGGAGTGGATGGAGGCATTGAAAGCAGCAGCCAATGCTACTAGAAGTTTAACTCAGAACCCACAGGTCACACTTAGGAACAAACCTGGAGATCGGCCCTTTGGAAGTGATCTTAGAAAGAGCAAGCGCCAGTCTGTGACCACCAGCTTCCTCAGCATCCTGACCACGCTGTCTCTAGAGAGAGGGCTCACAGTTCAGAGCTTCAAGTGTGCAGGTAAGCAACCAGGCTGCAGCCTCTGCACCTACTCCCCTTCTGCAGGAAAAGAAAATCACTTGAAAGAGCATTTATATGTTCTAGCAGCACACAGCTGTTCCCTGCCTCTCACTGTGGCCAGTTAGCCTTTCTTTGCTGTCTGTAAAATGTGGATGAAAACGTATGGGATATTTAGAGGTTCATCTGCTTTTGATGACTAATGCTGAAAAATTAGATGCTGCACATAAAACACTACATGGGCCAGGGCTGCCTTACAGGGTCGCTGAGCTGTTTTCTTGGTTCAGGACGCTGTAAAGGTTGTCCAGAATCACTGTACATTTGTCATCTGACTCTTGTCCTAGGCAAGATCATGATTTTTTCCAGTTTGAGAATGAAGTGAGAATAGAGAGGACCTGTGTGAATGCAGTTCATTATCATTTTACTTTAGGAAGGACACCTGTGTGGAGGAAATTTGGGCACCTTATGCCTAAACTATAGTCTTTGACTTGCTTTAGTTACACTCACTTCAAAATTGTCCGCTCTGTCAGAAACAGCTCTTTTGGAGGGTTTTTCTCTAGTGGTATGGGAGCTGTGAGGGTCCTGGCTCCTCCCCACTTTTCTCTGGGGTGGAGGTCTCCTGTTCTGGAACCATGCATGACTCTGGGGGTGTCTGCGTGGGCCCAGGACCTGCTGGCTGAGTCCCAGACATACTGGACTGCCCTCAGAACTGGCTGTGGGTGCAGCTGGGTTCATCCCTCTGGTAGTCCCCTGCAGGTCATGTTCCTGCGCATCTCTCCACAGTGCACGGCGCCCGCCTGGCAGCCAGAGCATCGTGCAGGTTGGCCTCATTGCAGTTACTGATTTGGTCACAGGATTTGGGCTTCTGCCTGAATTCAGGTCTGTTCTTGGCCACACTGGCATGACTTCATGTCAGTTTTTTCTAGGAGTATTTATGTGCAAAACTACTGATGAAACTGGAGGTGCCTGGCTCCTGTGGTTACTCCTGATTACCTGAACGTTACTGGGCAATGGTCATGTCTTAGCTTTAAGGGTAGTTGTGAGAGGAGAACTGCAAGGAGACTCAGGGAATGACTCGAATAAGTATCCCTGAGCTAGGTCCAGCCCAGTGTGTTACCCAAGAGATGGCCTTGTGAAACCCAAAAAGACAGAAGGATTAACAGCCTCATTTTAAGATAGGTGACAGTAAACCTTTCTCTTAATTTCTTTTAATTCAAAGCTCAGTAGAGGAAATTTTTTTAAATTTTGCTTCATTCTCTGTCTGAGGTCCAGGAGAATTTCAAGTGAACATTTTTGTGCCATTCCCGGCATGGGCTGCTGTTTAACCCGAGGGGCCTGCTGTTGGTAATTACATCTTGCAGGCACCGAGAGCAGTTTTCCCCAGGGCTGCTGGGAGGGGTAAGCTTGGATAAAGATGAGGAGGGGGGAGGAAGAAAAGTTTTGCTGTGAATTCTTCAGCCATTTAGTGCAAATTCCTGTAATTACCGTCTTTGTGTCCTGTCCCAATGGCACATAATACAGCAGAAGCCTTTCCTAATTGAGACCTTACAGGAGGTACAAATCCCTCCTTTGTTCAGCCTGACAAATTAGTGCCAGAAAGTGGCAAGGTCCGAGTGGGAATCAAAGGCAAGCAACACAAAGATGGAACTTAAGGCTACAGTAATAACCCTCTCTAGTCCTGCAGGGGTGGGAGGGAAGGAAAAGTAATGACCAATGAAAAATGAAGGGTTTTTTTGTTATAAATTCCCTTGACATGACAGCACCTCAGGGCTGCTTTATTTATTTAGGAAAAGTGATTAAATAGTAATACAACAGGGCAGACCATTGTCTCTCAAGCTACCCCCCTTCCTACAGACCCCTGCTGCCTTGGCTAATTGATTGACAATGAACCTCTGATAAAGAAGGTTGCTAGAAGGACCTGATGGGGACAGGCTTTTTTTAATTTATTTTTTCTTTGCAGGCTTTGTGGGGTTCCCCTCCCCGTTTTTTTGTTTTTTTTTTTATTTTTTTCTGTTTGAAATGCTCTCTGCATCCCCTTTTCCTTTTCTCCCTCAGTAAAAGCTTTTCAAGGAATTGCTCCCAGACAAACAGCTGGCAAGCAGGTAGGGAAGAATGTGAATGTCTGTGCCTCGCTATTGACAAGTTTATCTTGGAGTCTGACTAGCACTTTTCAACTTGTGATATAAGCCAGGGCAGTGGTGTCAGATGTAGTCATGGGGCAGGGGGGACAAACTGTTGATAAACTGGAGTCAGAAGGGCAGCTTGAAAAACGTTTTCTTTTGCTTGATCAGCAGATACAAAAGCTTTTCCCCCCATTTCTAACTCTTTGTCTTACTGCAGAGGGCAGGGCATTATATCTCAAAAAATGAACAAATAGGCCACTGATTAACAGTGGAGAGGCTGGTTTTTCATAAATGCTTTTACCTTTGCAGCCATTACTTATATTTTTGGCTTGGAACAGCAATACATTTTGGAATGTGCCATTAACTTTTGGCACTTTGGTGGCAGCGTCCTTTGTCCTTTGCATGTTCATATAACTTCAGGCTTGATCTTCCAGTGTTCCTGTGGGAAGTGTTTGGGGCTCTGAGCAAGAGTAGCAGCTGAGAGCATTGATCTGCTCAGGTGAGATTTCAAAGGGACCTACCCCTCATCTTCAAATGGATGTGAAGTCAAAGTTGCTTGCAAGTCTAAACTCATAAATATCAGGTTTTATGATTTGTTCTTTGTTGTGTAGGAAATGAGAGACATGCATTATGTTAGGATGATTGGGGGGGTGGAGGTGGGGGGAGTTTATTATTTTTGATGTCTTTATTTCACCTGGATTAAGAGAAATCCCTGAACTGTTATCCTAAATTTGGAATCAGGAAGCTTCCATGAAGGCATGTCTTTGGCACATGCAGCATCTTGCAGACAGCAGTAGCTGCTTGTGAGTACTCCAGTGGCTGTCCTGTCTCCCTGTTAGGCCATCTATGGGTTTGTGGGGAAAGATAGACATTTCTGCTGGAGGAACTCTCCTGGAGGTCTCTATTTCTTTGTTATGTGCCTTCACTTTTCCATAGATGGCGAAGACAAATGGCCTCTGCCCTTGCCTCCTGTTTTTGCGTAGCTCCTGTTCTTTCGATGTCTCTCTTGTTTCACCTTTTTTTTTTCCTCCCTGTCCTTTATTAAAACAAACATTTTTTCCATAGAAGTCGGTTGTGTCTTCCAAGAACTCTTTTTTACTTAGACAGCAAGTCCTAATGGATATGGGAATTTCTGCCTTCTGCAAAATGTGCTCTGCACCCTTTCATTTTGTCAGTGTGGTTTTCCTTGCTCCTCTTCTGGGATGCCTTCTGTCTTCTCCTCCGTGCTTTCTCCATGTCTCTGCAGTTGCCAAAAGGATAAATACTGCTATTAGGGCTCCACTGATTTGCCTGGCTGAGCTGAACACTAGGTAGGTGCAGAGGAGCCAAGGTTAGTAAATGGGCTACTTCCTGAGCTTGCAGCCCTGTCAAATGGAGCAGCAGGTGGAAAACTGTTGTCTTTCAAGGAGTCATTCTGCATCTCTTGCTGTGATCATTGTGTGGTTGGGGGACAGCCCAGTGCAACATGCAGCTCATGCAGCTTCTGCTCTAGCTCATGCCATTAGTTTGAAAACAGCCCCTACTGCAGTAAAAGTAAATTTACTTTTTCCTCTCAGTGAAAAGAAAGTATTTTCCTAGCTTGCCAAGCCAGCAAGTGTGTTTTTAAAAAAAATAGCCAAAATAGCCAGGCGCAATATTGACTTTGTTCAACTTCTCAAATGCAGATAGTTGAGAAACATGCTTGAATTTAGCAAATACTTTGTGAACTGTCATCACACCCACTTATTTGTAAAATGTCAGTGAAATAAAAATACTAAGGGACAAATCTTAGAAAATGTATCACAATAATGGCATACCATAAGGTCCTTTGGAACGCTGTCAGCACTGTTGTCACATTTTCAATCCCAAATAACAATTGTTCTCACCTGTCCAGGGCTTTTAGGATGGTGTTTTTTCTAAGTGCTGTATTTGTTTTGTGCTTGGTTTCATTTCAATCGATCTTTTTGTTCCAAGGCTTCAGCAGCTTTTTGCCTTCCCTGTATTTGAGACCCTGTAAAATCCCTTAATGTGTTTTGCCCTGTAAAGGTTTTATTGTTTAAGTATCTTCACTTTAGATCACAGTCTTCCAGTCTTGTATGTGACTTTCAGGCCCTGTTTCAATTAATTCAAAAGTACAACTTCCACTGCTAACAGTGGTATTTCTAAGCTGTTTCTTTGGTAGCCAGAACCAACTGAGCAGAAAAAAACGTGCTGCTCTGGGAAAAAAACCTGGAATGTGCACTGTGCATTTGCTTGTCATCAGAACATCCATGCAGATGTGCAGCCTTTTGGGGCACATACAGAAGGAAAATGTCTGCTTGAGGGTGTCCTGTTGCAAAACTAGGATATTTGTTTGTGTGTTGGCAGGGCTTCCCCTCTTCTGTCACGTGCCAAAGCCGTGTAATATTGGCAAAACTGTCATCTGTGCATCGAATTGGGGCAATGTAAAAGAAATTGCAGAACCAACCAGAGTCTAACTGGTGGGAAGGGTTTAGGCTCTCCCTCTGGCCTACTGCAATGTCTGTAGTCTCTGACACATATGTGTGCTGTGTAAATCTGAGTCGTTCATATGCCCAAGGTAGTGCTGTGGTAGTGACGTGCGACCAAGAAGAAATTCAGCCAAAATAGCATCGGCAAAAACGTGTAACCACACTTACTGTGCGGTTGTTCCTTGTGTTAAAAGGAGATACAAAACCAGTTGTGTATTCAAACAGAACCAGAACTGCTATTTCTAGGTATGGTACATCAAATAAATGAAACTTGGCAAACCAGGTAGATTTCAGTATAAGAAGATGAGTGAGTGGTGCTGGGGTAAATGGTCTTCAAACTAACTGTGGAGTAGAAATGAATACTGAGATAGGTAGAGACTCTTTTTGCTAAATAACCTGGCCACAGCTGAGGATCTGATCACACAGAAGGCTGGCCTGCTCTTTGCTCTGTTCTCTGGTCTACCTTCTCAGTATATAGAATCAAGCATGAGTGTAATCAACTGTTGGAATGGGAATACCATTATTAATTATGCTCACATTATCTTCTTACTCCTAGCTGGCATGCAGACTTCAAGAGCTGGCCCAGAGAGTGTGTTTAGTTCCCATTCCTGACTAAAGAGCTGGTGAATTACTGAATCCTGCCAATAAGTCATTCCACGGTTGCTCCCATTCACGTCTGTCAGGCGGCACTTCAGAATCTCAGCAAAGCGCCAGATTCTGCAGAGAATGATCCTATAAGGGCATGGGGGAAAGAATACCAAGTTAGCTTGAGGTGTATGGTATCCTTCCTCTGCTGTTGTCCTGGGAATGCAGAGAAATGATTTGGAAGCATGCAACAGGAGAATGTAAACTGGCCATGTGTTAAAATAGTCACAAACTTTATGTGTGAGCATGTCTTCATAGACGTTTGTAATTTCCTCACAGCAAGTTCTCTGGGAAGAATGTAATTTTGGCCCTTCTCAGAATTTGACACTAATGGTAAAAGTAAAATCCTGGTGAAATTCAGTTGGGGAAATCCAGCCAAATAAGAAGTTAGTGTCCAAATGTGTAACTGTGTTGCTGCCATGTGACACACATTTAGGATTTTTAGTCTTTATTTGCTGATGGAATGTTGTTCTTGACTTATATACGTGAAGTGCAAGCTTACACTTTGACTTTTAGGGTTTGTTTGGGTTTTTTTTGGTGTTACCTTTGCGGGCTTAATTACTGTTAGTTTTATTGGGAAGGCAGAATTTAGCTGTGCAACCTGCAGCATGCTTGTATACTGTCTTCTACAAAGGATAATACAGACATGCAGAATGTTGTGTTTGCAGGCATATGTGCTATCACTTTGTTTCCAACAGTGATTTTTTTTTTCTTGGTTGTTCATCTTCTTAGCAAAAGTCACAGCTCTGTGTGTTCAGAGTGACTGATGCAAAGGGTGTTGTTTACTTCACCTGCCCCCAGCCATCTAAATATTGGATGTCTACACTAATCCAATCTTTGCTGATTGGAAGAAAGCCTGGGTGCCCGGGGAATGATTAATCTCATCTGCCTGGGGGAGGTGCTCTGAGGCAGTGTGCCTGTGAGCCATCTCTGGCAGGGTGGGATGGGTCACTCTGGAGTGCCCAGCCTCCCCAGCGCAGACTAGAGCCCGTAGCCACCAAGCCTGCGCTGGGCATGTGAAGTCAGCTGAGCTGGAATGTGTAAGCCAGGAAAGACAGGGCTATGCACTGTATCTTCAAATGGCACTAACGAAGTCGGGAGATCTGTTATTTTAGTGCTTAGTCCTGAGCTGTAGCTCATAGTCAAGGTTTCACAGACTTGGAATGGTTGGCCCATCCTCTGGCGTCAATTTTTTAAAATAAATGAGTCTGGGAGTTGGGGACTGGTTGGTGAACCCTTCCTTATTTCTTGAGAAGCTGATCTGGTTTACAATTGAAGTGGGATTTGTACATTACTAATAATACGGGGTTTGTATGTTGCTTATATAATTATAGCTTGATAGGGTCAAACCCACATGGTTTCAACATGGAAAAATTTCTGACTCTTATCTGTTCAGGTTTTGTTGTCTTTTAAAGTTCGTAAGAAGCTCACAAAAATATAGGCAAGTTGAGTAAAGTGTCAGACATTGCTTGGAGGTTTATAGGTTTTTAGTTATTTCTTTAGAAAAAAAATTGCTTTAGAAAGAAAGTAATGATGGAAAAAGGACAAAAGGGTAGTGAAAATTCAAACCTGGGTAGGCATGAGGGAGAACTAAGCTGGGTTGTTAGTGTGTCTTCCTTGGGAATCTGAGTTTTCCCATGGTAGAGTGAATTGGAATAGATGCACAGAAACACAAGGCAAGCAACAGAAATAATTCTCACTTTCTGTTTGTGCTGAGCAGATAGAGCAATGTTGTATATCTGATCTAACACTGAAAATTTGTTGCTGTGCTCCTTCTGCTTAGTCTGCTTTATGCCTTTATCAAGCTGAAAGCCTTTTGAAGTCTGTGGGTCATTTTCTTTTCTTCATATTGTATGTTGTTTCTAAATGAGTTAGAGTCTAAGCTAATCTGTCACAGATTTAATTATAGCACACAATCATAAGGGACTTGCTTTTTCCTGATACCGAACAAGGAACTTTATTGAATAAGGAAAACAGTTGTATACTTCATTCTAGTTTGTTCTTCCAGTTTCTCTGTTTCATTGTGGAGCTCCTCCAGTCTTTACTTTCTAGAAGATTAAAGTAAAAGGTATCTAGATAAAAAGAGTGGTTGTGTGTATGTCTTCTGACCACAAGGGTATGCAACACACTCAAAGTGGCAGAAATGGTTTCCTGCACTTCACAGAAGAGGACTTATATTCAAGTGTCTTGGATTCCTCCTCCATACTAGACCACCACCTTGAGTCAAGGAGAGAGTCTTATTATGACTTTTTAACCTCATCTTCTGTACTCCTGAAGTCTTCTCACATGAACATGAGCCTCTTGATACTAGTACTCCTGCTCTGCTCACAGATATGTTGTTGAGAGAGGTTCATCTCTGTCCAACAGCACTTTCTTGCTGTTATTTTTCCTAACCCCTATTTTCTTTCCTTGATTCCAAGGCTGTTTTGTTATATTTTCTGTGATGAAAGGTTTGGGATTACTCTTTCCCTCACTTGGCTAACAGTGTACCAAAAACTACACTTCTTCCCTCTGTAGCTTGCTCTATAACATCCTTTATGTAGGGATGATTTTGGGTACCAGTAAATATTGTGGTATTCTCTTTGCATTAGGCTCAGGGTTTGCCAGACCTTTGTACTGATGTTATGTAGATAACATTCTGTGGGAGCATTAGGAGTAGGTGAGAGATGCTTGGTGAAAGTTGTGCTGCTTTTTTCCCCCCATCCTGTGGAAGGTGCTTTCTTTAGTTATATAGGCAAGTAAGTGTTTTCTCTGTAAACATGGTCCCTTCCCAAAGCCTAAACTATTTGCTGAATTGTGTTATTATCTCTGAGATGATCAGCTATGTCTGATTATCCTGCTGGGAGAAGTGCTCAAGAGTTTAAAGCCAGGAATCAGTACTAGCTTTACTTCTGGTAAATATGATGGCAGTTTATGTACTTGAATGTCCAGGTGCACGATGCCCAAGGGGAATAAGCCAATAGATTTTCCTTCTTCCTCTTCTTTCTCTCTCATTCTTGCCCTGTTTTTTTCCATCTTAAAAAAACAAAGTACTGTAAGTGGTCTATGCCACAGAAATATGTTTGTCACACTACATCACTTTGAACTGCGTAACTTCAAAGAAAATCAGTGCTTTGATAACCTGATTTGAAAGGGTTGTGGAAATAGCCATCATTATGAATCACAACAGATAGGAATGGAAAAGATGGTGATTTTCAAATAGCAAAGCTTGTAAGGTAGGGGAAAATGTAAGTTGAGTGGCAGTGCCACATTCTCATCTAAAAAACCCCAACCATACAGCTGTTATGTAGCTTTGCAGAATATGATTTCTTGCGGGTGTGAAGAGGATTGAGAAACACTCTGTGTAAAATATGTGTTTCTGAGGAGCAAGGAAACAAATGTGGGCTCAGGAAAGGGCTGTAATGAGGAGAAATGTGTGCTGCTTGGGTAAGAATTTCTTCCACTTTCTCCTCTTCATAGAGCTACCCTTCCTGAAGATGAAGGGCATTCCAGATTGCTTGCTGAAACCCTCCTACCCCACAGACCTTCTTTCAGTTCTTATGGGCTGGACATAGGGAGGAGGAGAAAAAGCTCCCCCCTGCCCCCAGCACTTCTGTGCTTTGTCATTCCTCTCCTGAGAAAACTCTCTCCATGGACTGGAATGAGTTGCTGCCTCTAAGAGGCTGCAAGAAATTAGGCCTTAAAATGGTGACTTCTCAACTGCAAATGTTTTAGTTTAGGATGTCAGCAATTCAAATTGAGCTTCAGTTTATTCTTGCCTTCAGTCTAACACATAGGAGTTAGGGCATTGAGACAAACTATCAGCTTGTGGAGTCTCAGAGGGTGCACAGTGATAGTTAGATAAAATCAGCGTGTCCTGTTCCATCCTCATACCCAGACAAGTAAGTGTTGGCTAGTGGGGAATGTTTTTAAAGGTTTCAGTGACATTGAGTTGGGAGATTTCATTTGCATTCAGACACCGCTTTACCACTAGTACTTCCTAGATGGTCCAAACACACGAAGCTAGAAAATACATGTCATTTAGTAGTCTCTGTTTCATCCAAGTTCAGGTAATGGCTGTATGTAAGGAAGGCTCGGGTTGGAGCTGCTTAATGTTTGGAGGCAGATGCTTTAGTGTTTTTTGGTGGTAGGAAATTCAGAGGCAGCTAGTAAGGAGAAGGATTCAAGCCCTTCACTTCTTTTAGCAAGGCTGCTGCAGAAGAATGTGCTGTACTGAGATATTGCTAACAAACACCCTCTCTGAGGGCTAGTTCCCATTTAGTTTGGGAAAGGGGAATGCTTCCTTTACAGAGGGGCAAGATTTACCTCTGTTGTGCTTTAAAAAACGTGGGCTCCTTAGCAACAGTTTGAGTACCTTCTGCAAGCATCTTCCAGGGCTGCTGGTCAGATGAGTATCTTGTCAGACAAACAGGGCTAGTATTTCATGTCTTGTCAGCTGTTCAAATCCTTCACCTATATATATGTATAAATGCAAACATGAAAAAAAATTAGTTCTATATGTACTGCATGGTACTCATGCTGGACTTACTACCAGGTGTGCCAGCTGACTTCATAACAGCATAGTGGAGCAGGACTGCGTGGAAACTCTTTTAACTGACCACTGAGGAAACTGCTTTTTTTAAAAAAAGGAGAAGAACATGACAGAAAAGACAGGAAAACGCATGTTTTGCACTGAGGGAAATATGAAGTAGTTGGTTTCTAAGTTCTGATCTCAAGCCATAATCATAGGTCATCTTTCTTTTTGTAACATGCTACTGAATTACTTGAATTTACTTTACCCTTATAAAAGTGATACCTTCATTCTTTCTGCCCTAAAATACCACTTTGCAAAAAATGCTAGTAATATTTACCGTATCAAAAATTATTTCTATGATGATAATGGTTTACTATAATAATGTTTGCATTTTCTGTTTGATTATTAGCTGAGATCACATGTTTGCATTATGTATGTTAAGTTTTACCACTTAAAATACATGTTTATACTTATGCTCTGGTCTTCTGAATGATAAAGGAGGAGACATTTAGCATAATTATCTCTTTCATCAACTGATCTGTTTATATATTTGCCTTTTTCAAGAAACTGCATATCCTCGCTTCAAAAAAAAAAAAAGGGGAGGGAAAGAGGGAGATGAGCACAGAACATGTCCCGCACTGATTCACTCGATAGTGCATATTGCAGAGAATCAGTGGCCAAATGGCTCTGGAGTGTGGAAGAGGAGGAAGTGAGCTAATTGTATTGGTCAGGTTATTGTAATTATTTTGATTAGATCAAAGGGGGCATGGTAACATCAGCTGATGAGAGGAAGGAGGAGTTCACTGTATGCCTAGAGTATCTGAGCTGCAATCTTTCCTCAAATCAGGCTAAGTTCTACTGGGGAGAAAAGATGCCTTCAGTGGGACAAGTTATGTAAATTACAGTAAATGAAATCAGTTATATTGACAAAAGCAGTCCGGCAGTTGACTTCTACCTGAAAAATTCTGTTTAACTAATATTTTTGCTATAAAAGTGATGTACAAGGATTCTGCTAATGGGCATTTCTAACCAGCTGCAGCAGAGACCATCTGAGCATACAGCACTTGCTGCAGCAGAGCTGTGGTTGTAGCTGTAAATGTAATAGGGGGACTGGCATTTGAAGGAAAAAGCAGAAATACCATCACGTATGCTGTGTCAAAGAGGTGTTGTTAACAACCACAGACATCTTGTATCTTACTCAGACATTTTTAGCCTCACTTCCTGAGCAGATTGTTTAATGTGACTGTGCTGTCTGTCTTTAACCATCCACTCTAATATTAATCAAACCTGTTGGCTCGTTTGAGTCGCTGTTGAAAGACAGAGATGTCAGGCATATTGAGGTTTTATGTGTTTTGTGAAAACAGGTGGTCAGGTGAAGGAGAGCTCTGCGTTAGTTCCTTCCAACTAAAGCAGCAGCTTTTGAATACATTGTTTTACCCCAGGGACTCCACACAAGAGGGCATGGGAAGAGGCAAGGGATCCAGCTGTGAAAAAAGTACAGGCAGACCTCAGACCTTGTAAGACACAGAGTAATCCAATAGTACGGGAAAAAAACCCCTGCTGGAAACTGAGCTGTGTCACTGCTGCTAGTCAAGAACTACTCATTCTCAATGTGACTGCTGCTCACAGTTATTATTCATGGTCTGACTGTGGTTTGCCTTGGCTGTGCTAATTGTGTGGCTGAATCCTACCTGCCAAGTCAGCATCCCCCCTGGCTGTCAGCAGGAGCTGGCTTGCACTCCTCCAGGCAGGCAGTGCCGGCCCAGTCTGTCGTGGGGAAAATGGGAGCTCTGTGGAGCAAGCTCATAATACTTCTGTGGTCTGCTGTTTTCTGTCTAAGCTTCAGGGCATGGCTTTCAGATGGCCATGGCTTTTAAATGGCCAGTGTCTCAAAGTAATTCTTGTGCCTTTGTTTCTTGAGAAGTAGTAAGTATCCTTTTGACTGCTGTCTGAGCTTTGTCAAGATGTCCAGGTTAGTTAGTGTGTGCTTTTTCAGCTCAAGTTTAAGAATATCTATATTTATTCCTTTATTTTTTAGGGTATGAGAAATATCTCATTGGTAAAATAAGTGAAACTTTAAAAGGGTCTCAGATGAAGGAATAATTACTTTTCTGACTCCATCCTGAGTGTGTACCTCTGACACGATGTACAAACCCAGACCTTTCTCCTTCTCTCTTCTGTAGGCTGTCAGCGCTCCATAGGTTTGTCCAATGGAAAAGCTAAGGTGTGCAGCTACAGTGGATGGTATTACTGCAGCACCTGCCACGTGGATGACAGCTTCCTCATCCCTGCACGGCTGGTTCATAACTGGGACACTTCCAAATACAAGGTAATCTCCCTGCAGGTTGGTTTGCTAGCAAGTGAACTGAATGGCTCTTTAGATAGAAACAGACATTTCAGCAGCCTGGAGGTTACAGGTATTGACTGCTAATAGTCTTCTTTGTCCCTCTTGTCAGAGTGAGCCACACTCTCTCAACAAGACGGATGTTTTCATCACAGTTTCCTTAGCCAGGCGTAAGGTGTTCCTCCACGGAGTAGCCATGCTCCTCTTTCTTGGTGGCATCTTTTTCATCATATCTGGTCATTCACGAGACACAGAGAGGTAGCACACTGCAACCTCTCTTTTAGCCCTAATCTTTGCAGTTGTTGGGGCTCCTTGAGGAGTATCTGTTTCCTGAGCACCAGGGATTAAGGATTGGCACTGCTCAGTGGTGGATGCTAAATTGTGGAAATGACACGAGAAACTGGCTTACCCACGCGCAGTGTTTGTGAGGCGCAGTATGTCCCGTCTCTTGGCATGAACGTTTCGAGGACGCCACAAGGACACTGCTGTAGCACTTGGTTGGACCAGACAGACAAAAGTAACATAAGGAGAAAATTCTACAGCTGTTCACTTGCCACACAAGAGCTTTTCTAAAACTTTTGTGATATGCTATTTGCTGCTGCCTCGGTGGCTGGTTGCTAGCTGGGGGCAACTGATTACATACCTCAAAGCACTATGCCAGCAAACACAGTAGCAGTGTTGTTTTGCCATCTTAGGCAGTATATGCTGAAATAATAACAAACTCATAAGGAATCCAGACCGTGCTAGAGCTTCAGACCTAGCAGCCACTGTTAGGAGAGGTTGTTTGATGTTTTGTGTCTGCAAATATTATTATTATGTGCTATTTGAAAAGGAAAAAATAACCAGTAAATGCCCTATTAGAGAAAAAGCAGGTCTCTTGAAGAAAATTTGTCAGACGGGGAGATTATTAAAAGATGGCCAGAGCCTGCCATCAGGAAAATGACAGTTTTGCGCTGTGAAATGCAGGATTCTTCAGAGTTACAAAGCTCCCCTTGTGGAAACAAAAAGCCCTCCCATGCCTAGAAGTTAGGAATAAATATTTAAAAGTTCTTTCTTTGGATGCTTTTACCAAGGACTAAAACTTGCTGGCCCACAGTAGTATAGGTAGCCCTGATAAGGGGCTCGTAGATGGTAAGGCACAGACCTTGTATCAAGCTGTCATTAATACTGCCAACAAAATTAACTGGTTTTTTTCTAAACCTGCAGGGTAAAAACTATGCTCTGTGCTCTGTTTCCTGTGGTCTTTGTATAGGCAGCTGAAGCATAAAGAAAATGGGACTTTCAAGCTTAAGCACTCATTAAAAACTTAATCTACTGTCATCTCACTATAATACTTTTTGTAGACAGACAACAGATACGAGGCGGCTTAGGGACACAAATTCTGTGCAGATACTTTTCCAGTCTTTGTGCCAAAATCCTACAGCATCCCCAACTATTAGAACAGAAATTAAGACAGGGTGGGAAAGTTAAGAGGACATAATCTGCCATGGTGGCAGTGTAAGAGCTAAGTTCACTGGCTGGATCTCCTCAACTCCGTCCCACCCACGTATAGTATTAAAATAATAAGTAGTTTCTCTTGGGTTTTTCCCGTTCTCTTCAGTTCTGCATACATGTGCTTTTATTTCCGTCCACGCTATACCTCCCTGGGAGCTAAGCGTTGCTTTTCTGAGATAGAGTATGTATTTGTCTGCACTTTCACATCTGTATCTCCTTTCTCCATTCAGAGATAAGGTTTGGTGTTTATTTCAACTTAGTTCTGGCTGCTGTGCTTCATAGTTGTAACGAAACTGCGTAACTCCTTGGTAGTGTATTGATCAAATGTGCAATCCCAAGTACAAGCAGAAGCTGGGAACCATAGGGGTTTCTGGGGTCTGTCCTGCCTGTTTCTGGCAAAGCAAGCACCAGTAGGTACTGTAGGACATGAGCTTTTACAGTGTAGTTGGGCACATTCCTCTTTCAAGTTTCATGGCCTTGACATCTGAGCAGCAGCTGTAAACTGTTACATCAATTAAATAAGTTTTGAAATTGAGAGGTTCTTGTCTGCTTTGGGCAAGACATGTCATGAAAGAACTGAAGCAGTAAAAATCTGTAGAGTTGTCTCTTCCCATAACCCAGGATCTTGAAAACCAACAAATACACTTAACACCTGGAAGCACATATGTAGGAAAAGAAAAATCCTCTTGGCTGCAACAGAAGCTCTTTGAAAGGACTTGGCAGTTAGGTGTGTTTCTCCTGTCATAACCAAAGCAGCAGCTCAGTCCCCAGGTTCGCTTTTTTCCCCTGTCTCCCTACTGTTTTCATATTTGTATTTTTCATGTGTTTGGTAGAAGGGAAGAGAAAAGAGGTGATCTTGTGAACACCCTTTCTTTCTTTTACTTAGGCCAACTGTTTTCCCCGTTTGCACGCAAAACTCGCAAAGTACTGCAGTTTGGTTCAGGTGGTTTTCAGCCTGCGCAAAATGCCAGACAAACACAGCAGGAAATGAACTCCCTGTGCCAGAAGGCTCCAAGGGAGGCTGACTTCTGGTAAATTGAATTCTGAACTGTAAGTTTGCAGGCTCTAGAAAGGGAAGGTCTGGAAAATGTTAGCATCCATCCTTGTATGACATTTAAAGCTAAAACTCTGTTGCCCTTTGCTTCTTCTCGATCCTTCTGGCTGATTTAATAGGATTGTCTTGTCTGCCCAGTGAAACTGGGGGACCGTGAATATGCTAGGACATATGCTAGAATGTTGGCTGGTAGCAAGCTGAATTACTGTGACTGCTGACCCTTCCCACTTTAAGACTGCATTTCAGCTTCTTGTAACTTTGCTATGGTTGGCAGTGTGAGTTAATGTTTTACAAGACACATGTGCCTGTGTCAAGTGTGCAGAGTGAACTGGCACCTATCTGTCAGCCAGTGATGCTGGGCAAAGCTGCTTTTCCTGCAGTCCGAACTCCAGGGGTACACTGTATTGGCAGGGAGAGAGAAAGCTTTGCTTTTCTCCTCTCTCCTCAAAGGCTGAATTCAGGCCATGCAGCACCAGAGCTGCACAGTAATGCTTTGTCATCACAGTGCACATGTATGGCAGAGTCACTCGGGGGACCTCAGTTGTGGCATGTTTTTGTTGCTGTGCTCTTAACACCTCAGGAGGGACGCCCCACACAGGGTACAGCAGGGCTCTTCCGTTTCCAAGACAGCAGGGCCGGTGGATGAGGAGCCCATCACTTCAGCAGAAATTTAAAGCAAGGGGATAGATAAAGACATCACTGAGCACCAGGTCCTCTTAAGGTGGGATGTGCTAGTCACTGTACCAAGCGTTCACATGCCTCCTAGGGAATCCCTAAATACAGAGCTTAATTTGTTAGTTGGTGGAAGAAGACTAACATTTGGTGTAGATACAGCTGTTGTCAGGGGATTGCTGAGATATTGCAGTCAAATGGTTTAATGATTGTAAAAGCAGGTTGTTTAACTGCAGTCTCTTTTATGCACTTCAGTAAACATAATAAAGTATCAACATTGCTAGTGTTAGAAAACTTGATATATTTAGAGTTTGTAGAGTTTTGTTCCACAAAATCCAAGCTGCCTGTGTTGCTTCATGTTACTTCTGATTCTACTCAGCACAGTTCCTTGTACTTGCATGATACTTGAAAAATAAAAAAAAAGAAAAAAAAATAGTGAGATGTGTAATATAAATAGGTGAGATATTTAATACACCTTCAGGGCCTGGGAAACCTGTGGAGTTATGGTCTGCTGTATTTAAATTACATACTGTGTTATCTGTGTAGTTATTGGTGGGAAGGCTGGCCTTGGCATGATTTCTTATATTTTTATTATGCATTGTGAAAAGGTTACATTTGGGACTGGCTTTCCGTGTCAGTAGCTAGTAACTAGTGCTGGGTTTTGGAAGTGGTGCTGTTTATAAGGGTGTCTATTGCTTTTTTACCCGCTTCTTACCTTACTGTGCTAGAAGGCAAATAACTTCCTAAATCAAGAGTCTGTGGTCAGGTAGGGCTGTGCTCTTTCTACTTTTGTTAGCTTAATTCATCCCTCCCTCCACTCGGTGTAAACACTGATTTAAAGGCCCAGGAGGACTAATTGAATGGTGGAACCAATAGGATTTCTTTAGCACAGTTTCAAGTGATTTGCAGCTCATTTAAGGTAATCCCTTCTTCTCTTTTCCAGTTGTGACAAAATGCAGAAATAATGAATGAGGGGGAATTTGGTCTTCTCACCTCAGAAACAGGAGTATTTTTTCTAGTGGAACAAAAATCCCATGAATTTATCAAGATTACAGTAGCTCTTTGCAGGTGGAGATAGAACAGGGCACTATAATGAAAACAGTGTAAAAAAAAACTTCTTGCAGATGAAACATTGGAAATGAGTAATACCAACCAAATTCAATTTTATTTATCGGCTACTTGTCATAAAGAAAACAGCAAACAAAGAGAAAAATAGTAGCAGGGAAGAAACTTGGTAATCGGATTTTAGATTTGCAAAACACCTGGTAAGCTCTGTTACTCTGCAGCAAAAGGCTGCAGATACCACTGTACATTGGGTAAGTAAGCACTTACCTCATACACTTAATTTTGAGGCATTTGATGAAGTTTGACTTGGCTATAAGCAGAGAGAGCTGGATCTCTGTCATTTGTAACTGATAACAGAGTAAGTTTTCAGATGCATAGAGTAATTCACAGATCACAGAGGGGAAGATCTGCTTTAAAAATGCTGAGAGGAAAGCCTAACTAAACTGCTTTATTTTTCAGGTATCAAAGCAAGCCAAAGAGTTCCTGGAATATGTTTATGAGGAGCCATTGATTGATATCCAGCAGGAAAATCCCATGCTGTACAAGCATGCCGAACCTCTGGCAACTGTTGTCCGCCTGAGACAGCAGCTAAAATCTCTCCGAGCCTACTTGTTCAGCTGCAGAGCTGCAGTGGCTGAAGATCTGCGTAGAAGGTAAGAACCACAGACAGCATACAGCACAGGGTTGTAGTTTCCTTGTCATGTTGCTTCCCACACACACTTTGTTTTTGCTCACAGTCCAGTTCTGAAGGTCTTACTCATTTAGAAAGGTGCTGTGTTTGTATCTGACTTCCCTGAGCAGCTGGGTTATTCTCTGGCAAAGAAAATGATTTTATAGGGTCTGAATATCAGAAGTTGTTCTTGACAGCTACCAGTCCAGGAGGTCACACATTGTGTTGAACATCTTTTACTCCTCCTCAGGCTTCCTGGCTGTGTGTGATTATTTTCAGTCGGGTGAGAGATGTCCTGCTCCCTACCATGGCATCACAGGGTAGTAGCCACTGCTGGGACCTTTGAAACACCTCACACTGTGGCAAAGCATGAGAGGGGCCTGAGTCAACCACCTGTCCAGCGCTTCTGCCTTCTTCTGTGAGATGACTTCACCCAGAGGCAGAGGCCAGACATAGTCCCTCAGCACGTGACCCAGCACGTGATTTGTGTGAGGCCAGAGCAGTTGGGCTCTTGCTCAGCCAGTATCCATGACATGGCTGTGCTGAATGTTTTGTTTGTTGGAAAACACATGGTCATAGCACAGCAAGAGGTGTTTCATATTGCGTTTGCTGTGGTGGAAATAGTAGTTCTATAAAAAGTGAACTTCACTTTGGAAGTGCTATTATCAGTCTTTTAAAACCATCAAACCACAGTTGTGACCTTAAAAAGCCAAGTAACTTTTGTTGTGGATCTCCAAAAGAGGTGTGTCTGTTGTGCTGTACTGTGAGGTGAGTAGCTCTGGGCACATGCAGCTGACCTGATGCGTCTGTAAGCATTTGTATACCCCAGTTTTTAAGACAAGACTGCAAGTAGGAAAACCACTGCTTTGAAATTGTGAGCTGCTGAAGGGCAAGAAAGCAGGTGACATCAGTGACTGTATTTTGAGTGTGGTGTTTCAGGGACCTGAATTCTCTGGAAGGGGGAGGAGGCTGCACTGGTGCCTTTATCCCAGGTAAGGAGAGCTGGTCTGCCGTTTGGTACATAACCTATGTCATTGCTTTTGGTGAACTACCTGGAACTAAGAGAAGGATACAGCAACAGGTTCCCGGAGAGTTCTTGTGTCAGACCCACTTAATACGTGCTTCTGTTTTACTACTCAATTTCTGTTATTTGTTAGGGCAGCTTACAGCATTTTAAAATTTAGGATGGTTCTTCTTTTATTCTAGAGGATGGTATTATCTTGCAAAGGTGTTTTCCTCTTTAGCTACAATAACTTTTCCATGCCATCCCCTTCAACAGCAATAAAACTAAAAAGGAAATAAGATTTGTGAAGACTTCTGCTCAGAAGTGGCAGAAAGGAAGTGATGCTTTCTGATTAATGTTGAAGAAAATAATTTTCTGATTAAAATAGATAGAAAGAGGCAGGAAACTGAATGGACTTGGTTAAGAGAATAAAAGAAGAGAGTTCAAATGAGGCCTAAGCAGAAAAATCATTAAATTAGAGAGAAAAAAAAAGGGGGAGGGAGAAGGGAAACCCACAAGAAGGAGATTCAAAGAGGGAAGGGATCTCAGGAAATTAAGAGTTAATGGAGAAACCAGGACAAAGGGGAAACCTCAAAACCTCCCTCCAAAAATGAGAGATAACAAGTCCTGAGGAAATGGACAGAAGAGAGAACGGACAAAAATGTGAGCATGGTCTTTTCTTCGAGCAGGGAGGAAAAAGAAATGTCTCTGTGTCAAAATGAAATACCCAGAATGGCAGATGGGGAAACTGGGGAAAAAAAATCAAATGCCCCCTTTTCTTATCTAAGGGTTCCTTCACACTGTCTCCAGTTAAAGCTCTCTGTGGTGGAGAGAAGGACCCACAGCCCAGGAGGGGTTTGGTTTTGTACTAGGGAAGCATCTCCAGTTTGATAGGACTTGTTAAAAGTGTAAAAGCCACTGAAGGAATGTACAAAACAGACCTTAGAGTCCAGCCCCTTCTTGGTCTGTGAAGTGGATTTGGTGGTCAGTTGGTCCCTGAGATCTCTCTTAAGAGGTCTGAAGGAAAAGGAAGAAAAGCTCTTTTCCCAGAAGAAGTTATTCCTTGCTCAGAGTGCTCCCAATGGTTTTGCATTCTTCATCTAGTACCCCAGTGTGCAGACATTCACTATCAATGTGATGATTTTATAGAGCACAGTTGAAAAGTAAACAAAGAAAATATGTGATTTAAATTTTCCTTTGGTTCATGACATGGAGAAGTTGCAAGAAAAGGAGGAGTTTAAACAATATGGTGAGACAACATTCCTAAATTTAGTACTCTTTCTTAATTAGAAATGAAAGACCAGGAGAGAGAATCCAGTTATCTGTCCTACTCTAAAAACATTCTTTCTCTCCTTGGTCTTCACCTTAGTATGTGAATAACTATTAATCACAAGAAAGTGAACGCAGCATCTTGAAGACCTGTCAGACCCATATAAACAGACTGAAACAAACTGTTAATATTGCTGTCTACAGAGAACTAAAAACAGACTGATTAATTGTATTGGCACCTTGCTGCCTCTGGGACACTGATAGAGCCTGCCTTATTAGGGAAAAGCAGATCACCCTGAGGTTTCTTTTATTAATACTATTTGCATTATCATCTACTTTAAATCTATACCCTGCTCTTCAGGCCAGATCACAAAATGAAAATGGCAGTGAAGTTGGAAACTCTTAGTGTCCTCTGTGAAGACAAAACTGTTTACAGTGCTTACAGTCACTTTTTCTGAAGACTTCCAGATGGCTATAAACCAGGTTAGCTCAGGATCCAGTTGGTTTAAATGTGGAAATGTTATTTATATTGTTTGGGATACATAGGTACTTTAAGAACTTTGAAACTTGGCATCTAGCAGAGAACTCAGGGCTGATACCACATTGTGAACTTTCAAGGAGCAAGTGACTAAGTAGAAAAGAAGGAAGGAAGAAAGGGAAAGACACAGAAGAAATTCTGAAAGTAGCTAGAAGGCTCACAATAAAAATGGTCTTCATCAGTTATAGTAATTTATTTTCACCTATTGCTCCACTGGATTCTAAGCTCTTTTTATATTTGCAAGGGAAAAAAATAAGAAACTTAGACTTGGCTGGGAGGTGAAATGAGGCCCTCCACCAGTGTGTATCTGCAGTGTTCCTCTGATATTAGCCAGATGAGACTCTGGCCCTGTTGCTGAGCTCCCTGTTTTACAAGGGATCTTGTTATGCCTAGTTTGCTGTAACTGTCACCTCAGTATTGCAACACGCATCATTTGCCTCGAATGTCTTTACTCAACAAGTTCTTGCTTGTTTTGGTAGCTTTGCTTGTGTGGATGCTGTTCAGGCAAAACCATACAAGACTGAAGCCTAGAGCCAACACGGAATTAGTACAAGTCGAACTGTACAGATCCCACCCCCACCTGCAGATTTTGAGATGCTAAATGAATGGCACAAACAAGATGGATTCAATAAAACTGATGGCTGGGAAACAGTGAGAATCTCCAAGTCCAGTAAATAATGAGGGTATTCTGTGAAACCGTGCTGAATGATGCAAGTTCTATTCTGGGTTTGCTTTGTTCTTGTCATGACTGAAAGTTCTTCAGGTCAAGGAATTGTCACAATGATTTTTTTTTGATGTCTCCAGGTACCTCCATCCCTCCTGTAGGGCATTCCAGGTCAACCTTGGCTCTGGGGAGCCCTCTGGGCTCTCTGCTCTCAGTTATACATCTAAACTTGCAGTTCAGGTGCTGCTAGCCCAGATACTTTAGGCCAGTGGCAGTGACACAAGGTAAATGTTCTGTAGACCATTCCCCTGTGCATTAGTGCTTGTTGCAGTGCCCTTGTTCTGTAAGTGAATCTGAGTGGCGGTGAGAAACTAAATGGGAAAATTTCGCTGTTGTTACTCATCTCTGCCTGATACCAGTTGTCCGTCAGCTCCAGAACAGCAATACATCAGTGCTGGATACATTACTTAGCATCTTACAGGAAGACCAAATTAGAGCTTGCTGTTGCTGCAGGATGTTAAAGGTACACCTTCAGTGCTGCAGACCTGTGGTCCTGGCTGAGCCTGCTGCTCTGTCAGCATGAAGTGAAGCAAGCCCAAATTCAGTAATGCTGAACAATAGAGTCCTGTCACTTCCTACAGTGAGGCCTTAAACATACCACTTCTGACACGGGAGTAGATTACTTTCAAAATATTTGTATGGCAATTGGGGAACCTGTCTAAACACATTGCAGGAATCCTGATTGATGTTATGCAATCAGTATACCACCAAATACCTCATGTATGTGAAGCTGGGGCTATGTCATCTTTCAGGCCAAGGACAACAGAAGGTCACTAAATCATGTCTAGAGTGTCAAAGGAGGCTTTTTCGCCATTTTCTTTGCAATGATTAGGCCATTTGGAGAGTGGAAAATTCCAAAGCAGGAGAACAAAGACACAATTTGTGAAAGCAGTAAACTGCAAAAAGAAAGTTTGAGCAGGAAAGGAACAGAAAGATATGGTTTCGTAGCACTTGGGGCTCTGAGATAATGGCAAGACCAACAGAAGAAGAAAATTTATTGCATGGTGATTGGAAAGAGGGCAAGAGGGAAACTCAGTTCAAAGAGGATATCTGGATATCCTGAGAGGAGCTAGTGTTGAGACAAAACAACACCCCAAAGTCCATTCACTTAAGAGCTGGACTGGATCATCCTTGTGAGTCCCTTCCAACTTAGAGTGTTCTGTGAAAGTGAGGAAAGGTGAAGAAATAAATGCAGAGAAGTATGTACAAACCATTTGTTTTGTGTAGATCCTGCATGTGTGTAGTCATTGCAGTGACTGAAGTAAAGCATGCCTCTTGATGGAGTTCTTGCAAACAGACCACCTCCATCTCTTTACTTCAACTCTTTTCCCTTTTGGATGAAGCAACTATGTATGCAGAGTTCTTGCAAGTCAACATCTTAAAATGTTCTTGGCTAAAACTGAGGGGATGTTGTTAAGGTGGAAGATGAGCTTTCATTTCAACTGGAGGTAACAAACAGAGCTGGAGCAGTGAGATGTGTGCCAGAACAGCCAGGGTGGGGGTAGTACTGCTGTCTGTTCACATCAAGGGAAGGTTAAAAGCACAAGCCAGTGCTCTACCATGGTAAGCATAGAGCTGAGGAGCATACTAGAGTTTTCCATGATAAGTCTTCCAGAGGACGGGTGGGTCTTTCAGTTCACAGTAGCATTTTCCAGTCAAGGAGCACACCTGCATTTCCTCGTCAAAGAGATGAGTAATATTACCTCCCTTTCACAAGGGTAGTTTCCATTCAATTTTTGAGACAAGGATGCTTTAAAAAAAAGGTAATGATTTAAAAATAAGTTCCTGTTAGATGTGGACACCGTGTTAAGTATGACTTGTGTCATTTTTATCCCTACTGTGTTTTTATATCAGAACTTCCAGCAGCAAACTGCAAGGTTTCAAAAGTGCCTGACAAAATCAAAGAGCATTTTCTTATTCTTAAATTCAAGTTAATTGGAGTATGTAAGGTATTTTGATTTCAAAATGAAACTGTGTGTATCTAATTCTCTGCATTCTGCTTTTACTAACGGTGTTACTAGATTCCTAAGTTTGATCTGTATTAATTCTTGTCTTTCACAATGTTCCCATAACCTTGCTTAAGGAACCCCAGAGGAAGAATGGTCGATGTACTGCATTTTAGTTGAAAGTTTATATAGTGGTTCAGGATTGCTGGTGAATGATGAGAGTAACTGTTTTAATGTTGGGATGCTCATGGGGAATTTCCTGACAGTGCAAAATAACACCTTACCTGGACATCCTAGGTAATAAATCTCGCACTTAGTATGGGTTGAAGATGTAGGAATGACTGCTCCCAGAGCATAACCAGAAGAGTGTTTGTACCTCTCGAATGCGAAATGATTCACAAACACTTTTCTAGACAAATCCATGGAATTAGAAAAAAGTATTAATCTGTTATAATACCACAAGAATTAAATAAATAAATAGTGGGGGGGTTGCTTTAAATTCATCATAAATTGGATGAAAGTCTCGTGACTTTAAAAAATCGCGGAGTTTCCCAGGACCCTGTTTTCCTGAGTAACTTTTGTTGGTTCGAAAGTTTGGGATCTCCTCTCCCAGCATGCTTCCAGGAGCTAAGATTTCCAAGGAAATACAAAATCAAAAGCCTGAACATAACGATGAGAATTAGAAACACTGACAAAAAACCTGCCTTTTCCCCTCACCTCTGATGCCGTTCTCTACTTAAATTAACAGCACCCATATCAAATGTATTGCAAGAGATATTATTTACCCTGCCACATGTAGTTGAGATAACTGACAATTCACTGATACCCCTCTGTGCTTTTAAAACCAAAGTGTAACCCTGAGAAGCTGGAGCGGTCAGTGAGATCCGGGCACATGCCCATCTGCTCCTCGTTCGGCCGAAGCTGGTGGAGGTGCAGGGGAAGAGACCTCAGAGGGCCTCTCGCCCCTTGTCTAGAGGCAAAATACACAGGAGCAGCAGTAATCAGCATGGGCTGGCCCATCACCTGCTCTGGTTTGCAGCGTGGTGCGGTAGCTCCCAAACGAGCTGTTGGTGGTGTAAGTTGCAGTGCCAGGGACTGAACTGTGCTATTTGAGGAAATGGACTTGGTACCCGTGGTGCTCTGCCAGCTGTGGGTGTAGCAGCTTCCTGCAGAGGTGGCGGTGTGCTAGACTGGTGCATCTGCGTCCCCTGTGAGTCAGAGCTCACTCATACAGTCCTCAGCCTCGTCAAACAAGACACTCCTGGCTGGCACATGAAATCGTGGTGCCAGCTTCCCCTCCCATCCTAGGTTTCAACAGGCCTCTTGGTACAAAGGAGATTTGGTTGTGCCCACCTGCCAGCAAACTCAATTGCTTTTGATTGCATTGTAAAAAGAAGAGTTCCTCCTGCTTATCACGTTTGTACTTTGGTTATAGTGTCAGGCATGGGCAGATTAATTGGTTGTAGCTTTAGCAGAGCTGTCAGGGTATTTAACCCATTGAAGAAAAATTACCTAAGCTGATGATAAACAGGCTTTAAATGCAGAGCAATTACTTAGTGCTAACAAAGCACCATGACTACACACTTTGTCCAAATGCAAAAAGCAAAGTCTTATCAGTGGTTCTGTTTGCAGGAGGACACTAAAAGATAACCTTTGTTTGTGCAAATACTTACCTGATAAGATCATCCAAAAGGGAACAGATGAAATTTCTGGTTCTGTCTTGACTGAAAGTTATATTCAGATTTCAAAGTATCAAACAAAAAAGGAGCAGTAATCACAAATTGAGAATGCTCAGTTCTCTGTTTTAGTTGCACCAAAAGTCTCTGATAGTGGGTTTCTTTCCTGCTTGCATTGATTGCTTTTATATCTAGGACATAAAAATAAAGCAATTTAGAGACCTTTAACCAATAGGACTTTGGATTTCATTGTTCACAGCAACTGGCAAAGCCAGAGGGCTGTTTGACATTGAACTTGGTTTGTTCGTTTTAGCTAAACCCTGACTAGTAGCCAGGGCTTACAGCACAGCAGTCCTGTGACTCATCAGTGGGGAAACTGGTCCAGGAGTTTCCAAACTGTGAAAGCTTAGAAGGTGCTTTTGGTGGGATATGCTCTTACCACCATTTGTCTCTCCAGGGTCGCAGGTCACACCCTGAAGCAGCAGAGGTTTGAGTTTTTATTGTGACAAGTCTTAACATCTTGAGTTTGACCTCTGTTTAGCTCACTCCAGTTTTTTTCTGTGTTAAGATTTGACTGAAAGGACACTGTTTATGGAATGCTTTTAATTGACCAACTTAAAAAAAAAACCCAGTTAGTTGTAGCACATCGATCAAGAGATTTACAAAACTGACCTCTATTATTTTGCTTTCAAATAACTAATAAGAGATTTCCCATTTGGCGTTTATAAAGAACCTTTATATCAGGGGAAAAATAAAATGCAGACACATGTTTTGGCCTTTTTGGATCAAGGTCTTATATTAACCCAAGCATGCTCAAGACTCCTGACGCAAATCTCATGTAGAAAGTAAAAAAGTATTTTCTAGTGAAGTGTTTCTAAGTGTAGTTATCTTCGCCTGCTCTTAGTTGGTGTGAGATTTTTGAAATGAATGTGATTTTAGGTTGATCTGAATGCAGAATGTAGTACTTTGTACACTAATGCAATGGCACGGTGTTTGTGTGAGCCTCATCTCGCCTGCTGTTCCCAACTGACTTTGGTTTTCTCTGGCCTCTTTCAGTTGCAGATGACGGAGGGTTGGAGAGGGCAGAGACGCTACTTTCTCACTAGTTACTTGAGAGGAGGTGTGCAGGTTGAGAAGCAAGAGGCTCTGAATTAGTCCTGTGTGCCTGCTACTGAAAAAGACTTTATATAAGCCATGACCTCATTAGGCTCAGAGAACCTGTGCAGGCAAGCAAGACGTTGGAAATGGGCCATCAGTCATTTTCTTGCTCGCTGGACTACTTGGTCTGTGTGAATGTTCTGCCCCAACTGATTTGCTTGCATTTTATGATGATTTTTTTTTTAATGTGTTCAAGTTTGATATTTTGATGTCTGTTTTATTCTTGTTACCCACCCACTAGAGGCTGACAAAAACTGGCAATGAACAGATGAGCTTTTGGGAGGTGGCTTCACCAGTTATGTTCAGGTAGTTCTTGAGTTTTGGGTTTTCCTTCCAAATGGGACTAATAGAAATGTTCTGGATGAGATCTTAATTGCAGACATGCAGCACAGCAAGATGTGTTTTTGAAGCAGTTGCTCAGCTCACAACAGGGTGTGGTGAAGACAATTTATATGGTTGGGGGCTGAGCTTCCTCCTTTTAGGCAATGTCTGGGTTTCACAGTTACGTTGCTGGTTGTTTTCCACCTCTGGTGATGTGGGCAAGTGTTGAAGGCGTGGTTTGCACACTACATGTATTGGGAATCATACAGGAACTGGTCTGGTTGCTTCATAAGAAGTTTTGTAAATGCTGTTGCATTTGTGAGCTTTGGCTGCTCAGCTGTTTCTCTACCACAACCAGTTTTAATTTTTTGAGCCAGTAGAAGAACTGCAAATCTGAAGCTGGACCAGTCTTACTTACTGAGGGTTTTTTTTATGCCTCGGTTTCCATAGCAATTGAAATAATCACTCTTCTCACTTGAGTGCCGAGTATGTGTGTGTACATATGTGTCTTGCATAAGACTGGGAGGGCAGTACCTGCTTCTTTTCCTGGAAATGGATTTGGAAAGGAGGAGGTGTGTTGGATGCCTGCTTTGCAGAGCTGTTGCTGCAAACTAACATGTCTTAGGGAAGGGGACAGGTACAGGGACTGGATGTTTGTCACCAGGCTCTGTGCTGGCTGAGACTCACAAAGGAATTCACGAGTTTGCTTTTCATCTGCACACTTTTTATTAGGAGCTAGAACTTGCAGGAAATAAAATGCTGTCCTTGAAGGCAGGGGAACATAATGTTAGTCATCGATACTAAGTCGTTGATAGTCTCTGCTTTATGGGCTATTCAGGCAATTTCCTGAAAAAGGAAATCTTTCATTAGCTAATTGTTTTCCTTAGCAGTGCTGTAAAGGCATCAGCAAATAATGGAGTTCCTGGCAAAGCTACTACACTGCTTAGTGCCTGTCTGTGTGATAGGGGAGAATGATGGGGAAATTTTAATGAAAGAAATTCTGTCTGAGCTGAAAAAATACTAATGCTTCTAAATGCTGTTCATAGTTGACTAATTAGCAATCAGTTTTAAAAAATCTGCTATGTGCAAATGAGGAATCCCAGTGTCATATATCGTCTGATGTCTGGATTTTGACTGTTTT
This sequence comes from Pseudotriccus pelzelni, assembly GCA_035584735.1. NCBI lineage: Eukaryota > Metazoa > Chordata > Aves > Passeriformes > Tyrannidae > Pseudotriccus > Pseudotriccus pelzelni. Next base: position 26,669,139 of record JAWMRA010000164.1, on the reverse strand, counting down.
TGAGTGATCTTGACATTATGCCAAATGTATTATGTAGGTGTGATGCAGCAGAGCCACTGAAAGACATTCACGTCTGAAAGGAGCAATGGGTTTCCCCTACAGAGCAGAAAGGGGACAATGGCAGTATCCTAGGGAGACTGCAGCTGAGAGTTGGGTGGTCAGAGTGAATATGCTTGGTGGGTGAGAAGGAGCAAGGGCACAATCCAGCTCCAGAAGAGTGCCTAAGATGGGCAGTGCTCTGTTGTCAGTGTCTTGCTTGCAGAACTTTTCTCCTTCTGTCCCAATAAAGCTTAATTTTTTTTCAGAAGTACGAAAGGACTTATGAGACTTTGTACTGCTCACCTTAACAGTAGTGAGAAGTCCTAGGCCCTTCAAGACAGCTTTGAAAGCATCAGTTTAAGGTAGTTGCTTAAGACAACTAGTGGAGTACAAGGAACTGAGGTGTTTTCATTATTTCTTAGATTCAGTGGGCTGTGGAAACATTGCAATTGGTAGTTTTAGCCCTGTTGATCAGTGTTTCAGCAGATTATGTTGTTGCAACTTCTAAAATATCTTCTGTGAGTTTGCTATGTGCTTTCTCATTGGTCTTACATTGTGATCAGGTAAATTCATATTGGCCTTTCAGTATTTTGGGGTGTTTTTTGAACATGTCCAGTGGTCTCTCTGTTCTCTGCCATTCAGTTCTACCATTACAAACCAGTCTTTTCTAGAGCTTTATTTGTGCATTTAATAATATCAAGAGTTTCATTTCTGTATTGCCTTACAACCACGTGATTGTTATGTAGGAACAGAGTTCACCATTTCAGCTCTAAGAGAGAGACACGTGTAGTGTGAAATAGTTTCACCTCTTGAGATACTTGGTTGCCTTTTTTGCAAGAGTGATGTGACTCTCCACTCCCCAAGATACCTCAGTGTGGTCTATTTGTTCTGTGTGGACAGAGAAATAAAAGCTGGGCAGGTGGTTGTTTCTCTGTGTGTGCATACAAAGATAGATGTTTTAATTAGATGTAATTTTTCTCTTCCTGACATCTTTATGGCAGATACATAGGTTTTCATAAACTTTTTTAGCTGATATCCACTTGTCTTTACAATGTCCTTTTTTTATCCTGTGATGTTGCTTTAACCCAGTTTTTCATTTTACTGCCAGTCACTTTCATTAGGGCATCTCTTCCCTGTTCGGGTTTCTGTAATTTAGCTTTACTGAACAGGTCTGTCAGTGCATAAGCAATGGTCTTGCCTGAAACCTTGACTTATTTTAAGGTAAATAGTGCTGTCCCAAATAAGTCATTACAAAGATTCTACCAATACAAATATTTCTATATGCAAAAGGTAATTGATATCAATCAACTTCACATTTCAAGAACAGTATCTGCATGACCTTTTTCCCAGTATAGCAATTTCAGTTACAATGCCATAAATCATGTCTGAAACTAACTGTTACAGCTTTGTAGCAGACCAGGAATCTTGTATTAAAACGCATAAGAAAAAGTTTTAATTAATACTTTCAGTACTTTAAATGAGTTTTTTATTACTGGGTTAATTGTTTAAAGAAACACCATCTGTGCTGAGGGAGACCTTTCAGTGGTTCTAAAGGCCACTGTACATGACCTGACAATTGGAGAACGGCACTGGTACAGCATTATTGTGGAACTGTTGTGCCCATGTGGAATGCTGTAATGGTAGCTGGGGCTTAAAGGGTGACATAATTCCAGTTTCTGACAAGCTCTCTGTCCAGCATCATTGTTCTGCAGCTGTTTGGTGGGGAGAGGAAACTTAAGTTTCCCAGTCAAAAAGATGTGACGCACATCCATTTTTCTGTTTTCCAGGATTTTTCCCAGAGAGTATCTTCTCCAGCAAATCCATCTGTACTCTCTTGCAGACCTTCAGCAGGTAAGTGTCTTCAACTAATTCTACCTGTTACACATCAAGCCTGTTCTCACCTTCAGTGCTAATTGTACATTTCTCTTCTAGCTAACTGTAGCTGGACTTCCAAGTCTCTGTGGTTTACAATTTAGTGTAAAAATGGGTTAACAGGGGCATTGGTTAGGGATGAAAGAGGGAAAGCCTAGAGCATCAGTGTTCAAATGGGGCTGGGAAGAGACACTGCAAGAAAACTGTAGTCTGCAAAGAGAGTTTTGCTCTGAGAAATTTTCATCTGATCAATGAATTCTCATCTAAGTCTCAGCCTGCAGGTGACAAGTAGTATTTATTTCTTTGCTTGAAAGAGTACTTATTCACGAATGTATGAATTAGTACAGTCCCAAGTGCAGAGTGATTATTTACAGTGTGCTGGGCGTTGTCTCAAGGGCAGGGGCGACCAACTTCCCCCCCAAGAACCTCAAAAACCTCAGCAAGCCTGCTACACAAAGTTCAGCCATGCAGCATTACCATGACAGATGTGACCGTGGAAGAGGTAACGTGCCAGCAGAATGTGCCTTTGCATTGGTACTGACTGAACTAAGCAAAGACCTTGCAGGACATCTGAATGGCAGAATTTTATTATCTAACAGATTAAACAAGATAAATTTGGAAAAAAAGAGCTGAAAACAGAGGATAGAGAATATAATGTGAATGTGCTGCAGTGCTCAGATGCGCAATGGAGGAAGCAATGAGGTGAGATGTGCTAGCTGACCTGAGGGCATCTGTGTTCACGCTCTAATGCTATTGCCAGTGACATGTAAAACACAGTATTTTAAGCTTCTTTCACCTTCCTTTCCCTTCCGTTATGGTGCCTTTTCTGCAGGATAAGGGTAGCATAGTTCTGGACGTTCAGCTGACACATTAATTCAAAGTAGTTCACACGCGCCTCGGAGATGGAGACTACAGAACAACAGGAAACATAGCTTTTGTTGGCTGGTGAAGTCACAGAATAGAAATGATGCCATATATAAAATAAAAAGGCTGGTCGCCTGAGGTCTAAAACTGTTTCCACATCTTTTCAGCGTGTTCTGCTATCTCATCTTTAATAATCAAGCCATGAAAAAGCAAGCTACTTAACTCCAGAGCTGCAGTCTCCCTGGTGGGCCTGTCTATTAGCCCCCAGTGCTTTGTAAGCTGCTTAATCAGTTCCTAACATTGGTAGTAGATATTTCAGAAGCAATCAGCAGCTTATCAAGCGCCCTGGGGAAGGGAGGTAGGCTTGAAGTCACAACTCATGCATTGATTTAGCAGTTCCCTTTGACATGCTTCTTTGTGTTTGTGTTTGCAAGACACCTTCTCTTTCCCTGAGGGCCTCAGTCCCAAACTTATCATATTTAGAGGCAATATAATTTGATTACCATTTCTGCTGTGGTGGGTTAAATTACATTTGCCTTTTAATCTAGCTATATCTTGTTGTCAGCATGGAGAGGGTTTTCCACATTTCAGAGGCCCCAAATTTGAAATCAGATTGTCTGGTTTTGTCAAAGTGGAACCAGAGTGGAAAAGAGAGGAGGGGCCCATTGAGAAAATTAATCCAAGAGCCAGATAAATACTAGTACACTGAACAGCCCCCTTCTTCCTCCCTGCTTTCCCCTTACTGCTTCTTTCTCCTGATTGCTCATCATTTTCCACTGACCTGCAGTTTGGGTATTTTTAATCCTAAAAGTTTCTCCTCTTTTGTTTTGATCAAAACTCAGCAGAGTTTTGATTCCTCTGCTGCCTGTTTCCTCATATCCATGGACTGCTTTTGCGCTGTATCCTGCTGTCATGTAGATTGTGTGTGTTTGGGGAATTAACTAAAAGGTTTATTAAAGATTAATTTAAAGATAAGGCATGGTGAGTGAATTAGAAAAGCAGAGAGGGGTAATCTGTAGATATAAGCAACCCTTACCCTGGTTAGTCCTAGCTCAATTCTGATTTATTTCCTAGCCAGGTTCCTTTTAAAGATTCTGGAAACTATGGGTTGTTTCCTACCAAGCAGCTGAGTTTCAAAAATGTGGTGTGAGTATCTGTTCTTAGGGGCGAAAAGGTTGCAATGCCTGTTTGCCAGTAGCTTAAGCATCTTATAATACTGTTCTGAAATGAAATCAAATTTAAATCTCTTTCCAAGCTTAACAGAGCCTAGATATTGGGAATGCAACAGAGTTATACTTGGGCTATCTGCTGGTCTGGGAATGGTTATCACTTGGATCCTTTTGGGTAGGGTTCTGATAGGGAAGACTTCAACTGTGAGGGTAAAAGAAGAGTAAATTAAAAATTGAAACAAAATGACCTTAATTTTGGAAATGTACCAAATCATGGTGAGGCAGTGGTTGCTAGTACTTGGGTCATTAACAAATGCTTGTGGTGCAGGTGTGAGTAGGCGTGACCTTTAAGCAGAGGCAGCAAGTGATGGTCTTTATGTGCACGCAAATGCATGCGTGTACCCCAGAAGGTTTCACTGGAGACCAGGGCCCTGGAGACCACAACAAAGTTTACAAGTCTGTCTACAGGCATTCCCGTGGGTACATGTTCTTAGAATCCTGGTGGTGTTGGAGGTGTTAGCAGAGGAGATAACTAATTAGGTGCGTTCAGATTTAACAGGCAGAAACACCAAGTGTGACAACTTCCCTCTTCTGGCTCTCTGCCTACACTTGCTTTTCTTTCCAACACTCACTGGTGTCATCTGCCCAGAGAGTCATCTGCTCTGCATCCCCCAGAACGCCACTGCTCTGTTAAGCAGCTTGTTAGGAAGTAAGTATTCACTCCTGAATTTGCTGATTTTAGCAGACACAGTACAGTGGAAAAATGGATTACTCTTGTATTTTTTAGGAAAAGTAATTCTTGCTACTTCTACCAGGTAACATGTTAACGGGAGCTTTTGAAGTAGAAGACTTGAAGTGGCTGTTGTGACAATTTCAAAATTCAGATGTTTCATCCACACAGAGTTAATTAATGTCTTGCCTGATTTTTATGTTAAATAGCAAGATATACGAGTGTACAAAAATTATTGCAATGATGACCAGGATGTTCCACCTGAACATGAGGAATAACTTCTTTACTGTGCGGTGACCGTGCACTGGAACAGATTGCTCAGAGAGGTTGTGGAGTCTCCCTCATTGGAGATATTCCAGAACTGTCTGAACTTAATCCTGTGCAATGTGCTCGTGGACGATCCTGCGTGAGCAGGGAGGTTGGACCAAATGACCCACTGTGGTCCGTTCCAGCTTCACCCATTCTGTGATTCTGTGATGGTCTTTAATGTAGAAACATTCTTAATCATGGCAATTATTTCATCCTGGTTATACCAACCCCAAAAGATACAGTAAAATAAAAAGGATCCATGTAAGAGCAAAAATGAGTGGATGTTAAGGATGGAAATGGTGAGCGAGATAGGAGATTTAAAAAGATTTGAACACTTGTTTACATAGGAACACTCAGGGGAAAATAATGGAGTGACAAAATATGGAAATTTAAAAGGCTGAGTTGAATTACACTGAATCACTGTGTAAATACTGTTATTCAAAATATAAGTGGTTTTCATTTGGTTTATCTCCATTTACTTTGGAAGCAAAGTGAGGTAAATTGTATTAAGATCATTTTCATTCTGAATGTGAATCCCATACAGGGATTTAATGTAGTATCATTTATCCATTTTAACACTATAGATAAACCAATCCATTCAAATTTAGTTAAAACATTTATTTACTTCAGATCAGCTTTCCTGACTATCTTCCTGCAGATGAGCCTACAAATAATATGAAGAACAGCGCAGAGAAAGGATAAACAGGAGAGTCCTGTTCTCACAATAATGTGGCACAGGTCCTATAGTGAATATGAGATGTACATAAAAAACCTTAATGCTTCTTTGCAGAACACAGCAAGCATGAGGAACTTAATGCCACAGTAATGTCACTGAGGGCAGAAGTTTATAATCTTTGAGAGGATTAAGTGTCCATAATAAGAATGTCCACAGTTACACTACATAAGATCAAGAGATTATAAGATTTCAGAACAGACATATTATACTGAGGGGATTAGGAAGATCTCTCCCCTATTGACAGATGGATCAATGATTTCATCTTGCTCTGACATGTGTAGCACTGACTACATATAGCACTGATTACAGCACCTGATAGCATTTTGGGCTAGTGGACTGTCGGTCTAACAGAAGCATTCCTCATAGGAGAACGTCAGTGTTTCTGTTCTTGCACATATAAGGCTCCCTAACAAAAATGTGGAGAATAAAAATGGACTTCAATGAAACAAAAGTTCTGCCTAATTTGAGCCTAGTATATTGTGAGATCAGGATTAGAATGCCTTACTAGAACAAAGAAATGGTTGGGTCTCCTTTGCTTTTCCAGGCTTTTAACCCATGCTGCACCTCCTAGATGGAGATGAAGGAGGAGATTGGAGATGCTGTTGCTAGTATTTCTGTATATGCAAAACTTTGGGTTGATTTAGACAAGTTGTTTTTCTGTTCCAATAGTAGCAAAGAATGCAAGGAGATGTGGGCTTTTTTTGCTTTTCACTTGCTGGTTTTTTTCAGAAGTAAAAGTTCTTTTCTGGTAACTCAGTCCTTATACAATTACTGACAAATGCTCAGTTTGGATTTCTAGTATACATCCTCATGAATACTGAGCCCATCAGTGATGGTTGCCTTGCCCAGCAGTTTGTTTTTATTCATTCATGGGAAGGATGGGATGTAGCATCTAATCCACATGCTTGTGCTGGTGAAAGCCAGTAGAGTGCATGTGGCTGTATTGATTGAAAAAAATGGGGTTTGGCTAACATACTTTGGTTTTGCTCTAGTTTTAGCAGTGTTACTGGGTTAGGTACATGGCAAACATCCCCCTGCTCTTAGTGGATATAGCTGTGCCTGTAAAAGCATTAGTGCAAATTCAGTTATATCAGTGGGAAAGTCTGTTGCTGTCATTTGTTTCCTTTGGTGATCCAATATAAGCTGTACCAGCTTAAACTTGTGTTTACCGAAGAGGTTTACCCATGTAGCTGCACCAGCAGATCCTTTTAATTTTAGGCAAGCCCTTTTTTTGCTTGAGGGGCAGGAGGTGACAAATGAGAAGAAGAATTAGGTTCTTGGCAGGCCTGACTGTGCTGAGATGACTGAAGATTTGTCTGTCACAGTTCTCTGTGGGAATTCACTATGCTCAACAAGGGCAGCAAAATGCCAGGCACATCTGTGCCATGGCTCCCACAGTTCAGAGTTCAGCACCGCTGTGAGAACATCGATTTACATCCCCAGCCTCCCAAGCAAGCGTTGACACAGCATGTGTGACAGAGATGCAAGTCCTGCGGTGTGTTACTACCAGCATAATAATACCAGGTAATTCTCTACATGAAGTATGTGAAGATGCATCTTGGACCGTGACATAACGCTAAAAGGCATTCTTATGTCCCAGCTTTATCACCTGTGCCTGATTATCGGTGGTAGCTATATTAGCAGAAGAATATGAAAATAGTTCTAGGATAAGAAAACCACACAGTATACATCTTCATAAATATTTAAAAGATCTGATAGTAAAGCAGCAGTTAAACAACTTGTCTACTTTTCCTGTGGCTATGAGTCCTTTATCACAGGATGGGTGAGGTTGGAAGGCACCACAGAGGGTCATCTGGTCCAACCTGCCTGTCAAACAGGGTCATCCCAGAGCACATTGCACTTCAATTATTTCTGTCACTTCCTGGAGTTTGCTAACACTGAGCTACCTTTCAACAGAACAGGAAACTTAAGGTTCGCTGATATTCCAGGTGTGTGTAATTCCCCAAAGTGCTGATGGTTACAATTAGTGGCAATGACAGTGATCTTACTGGTGTTTCCTTTTTACCTCAGCCCTGCTGGGGAAGGGAGTCGCTGTCATTCAGAATTCGCTCATGGTCAGGCAGAGAGCATGCAGAGCCGGCCGGGCTTGGGGGTGAAGAGCTGGCCCATGGGTGTTTTGGCAAGTGGCAGCCAGGAAGACAAGTTCATCTGAGTTAGGTGTGTTAAAGTATTGCAGGCAAAGTCTAGAGATCTAACAAGATTGTTAGTAGGTATTTTTAATAGCAGGACTGGTTTTGGCACTTCTTGATACCAGAATTTTCAAATTAAATATATGTGGTGCCTTTCCATGTGCGTATGTAGTCTGGGCCCCTTGGGGTAACTGCGATTTTTTTAGAGTGAAACTCTGTTTAAAAGAACCCAGTAGCAGTGCCAGTGGTTCGTAGGAGCTTTTGAGTTGAGATTTCCAGAGATCTTTTAATTTTTCCAGCCCCTAGAAGAGGCAGTAGCAATATAAGTTACCACTTTTCTAGTGCTTTGTGCTAAACAGGTTTCTTTTGTTATTATTTTTGCTGTGCAGAATGACAGGTCCAGTACTGGAGATGAGGGTTAGCAGTGTGAAATATTGGGTTCTAAACTTGTTGCTGTACTTCACATAAAACAATGATTCAGGAGAGGCAGCTGCATACAGCTTAAGGAATAACATCCCAAGAAACAAAATAGTGACTCAGGGCTACCTGCTTGGATGAGAGAAGAAAATTTTTTAAGAATTTTTTAAAATATACTTAGTACTCACAGAAGTTTTTTTCAGAGTAACCATAGCCACTTTCTTCGTACGTTACTGTCTCGTTCTAAGATCCTTCAGAGGACTCCTCGAAGTGCTCTGATCCAGTCCTATGCAAGGCAGGAAAGTTTCTAATTTTGTGATACCTCTCATGAAATAACAGCTTGCTCAGTGGGCATGTAGAGTCAGTTAATATCTCTGCATGCAATTGCCTGCCTAATCTTAAAAAAAAAGAGCGCATATATATACTCTCTGCCTGAATGGATATTTGCTTGTGCGTGTATTTAGAGTCACGTATGTTCTTAAGCTAAGTAAAGTGCTTTCTGTTCTCTACCAGCTGAATTCCTGATACTCTTTCAACCTTGTTTGATTAAAACAGCCTTTAACCTTTGCTTGAATACCTTTTTCTTAAAACAACCTATAATTCATCCCTGCAACAAGATTAGGAGAACTTGGGGTGTGACAAAATTGACATGTAGCTGTCTGGAAACCTTGGGGGAAGGAGAAAGAGGAAAGACGACTGAAGCACAGTGAGTGTGAGTCTTGTTGCAGAGCTGGGCTGTGGAGCTGGCACAGGTGATTTCCAGGTGTGTTGCTTACACTGAGACAATTCCATCTCTTTCTCACTTGTGGCAGCTTGCATCCAGAGACCTGCTGAAATTTCTGGCATTTCTTCATTTCAGTGAAAAGGGTGGGGGAGGGCTTGTTGGGACCTTGTCATCCTCTCTATCTCCTGCTATAAATTTACTTGAACTGTCACCACTTTGTTTTTCCTCTCCCCCAACCAATGTAAAACTCCATCTTCGCCTTGCCCCGTGTCTATGTGTGCTTGTCACAGATTAGGAGCATTTGCTCTTGACCTTATTTTTCCTCCTCTTCCCATTGCCTGTTGTAGTTAGTGGCTAATTTGTGGAATATCTGTTTAAGACTAAATTAAAGTGCAGCTTATTGAAGGGTTTAGTTTGGAAGGACCATGAACAACAAACGGCTCTGCCGTCAGTGCAGACTGCCTGGTGCAAACAAGTCAAAGGGAGCTTCTGATTTCTGTTTATTCAAACTCTCACTCGTTTCTGCTTTAGTTTGATTTATTTGGTGGTTGGTTTTGTGGGTGTTTTTTCATTCTTTGCAGTGTTTATCCGCAGGGTTTCCTTTCGGGTTGTTCTCTGCCCTGTGTGGGTGATGAGTTAGCACAGCACAATGTGAGGCTGCATGGTGTATCTTTGTTAGTGCCAAGAGCAGCGATGGCCAAGTGGTGTCAGAGCCAGCACCCTGCGCTGGTGTCAGCAGAGGGTGAGCAGAGTCCCTGGCCTCGCCTGCTCCTGCCCACCCCGCTGTCACCTGAACAGGCTGAACAGGCTTTGGGACAGCAAGGGACTGCGAAGGGCAGGGTGTAAAGGGAAGAGGAGGGAGAGGGTGGGGTGGTATCACCCTTGCTGTTGGGAGCTGGGATTGTGGCCCATAGCATTCTTATCACAACAAAAGGTGGAGCTCTCATGAAGTTAACTGCTTTGTTCTTTTTTAACTTGTTTTACAGCAATGCACAGTGACTGATTCTAGTGTGTATGCACACAAGTAATAAGAGAGCATTCTTCCCTTAAGTCACTTGCAATTTAAACAAACAAGACAGGCAATCTGAAATGGATGTCTGGGAGTCAAAATGGAGCAAGGAAAGCTGACCAGACCAGTATATTGCACAAAAGATGGGGCAGACCTGAGATCTGATATTGGCCTCCCTGGTGCTTTTACCTCATGATCATCCTTCCTCCTTCCATTTCCCTTTCCTCTGAACTAAAGATTAATTGTGCATTGAAATCATAACAAGAATTCATGGTGTTAAGAATCTGGCCAACGGAAGAGAAAAAATCCTCAAGGAAATTAGCAGTCCACAAGCATTGTCTGTTCCTTAGATATAAATGACTAGGAACTTCCCAGCCAGGGAATGTTTTCCCTTTATTTTCTCTGCAACGTGCATTATCCTTAGCTCAGCACATTGTAGCATGCTCGCCTCCAAGTCTTTTCTCATCACAGAAATCCTGACCCCGCTGAAATCTGTCGTGGGGCAGAGAGTCCATTTACTCTTTGCACTTTAATGCCAAAGTTCCAAGTTTAATGAATGCAAAAAACACCTGCTTGTTCTCCAGTGAACAAATAGGTAAAGGCAACCATTGTATCTTTCCTGCACCCCAACCTGCTTTTGCTCTTTCTGGGTTTTGACACAGATCACCTGTGACAGAGAAGAGAATTCGTCAGAAAATAGTTTCTGAAACAGATGGTTCAACGTAAGGATAGGAAGTTGAGTGTAAAATAAAGATAGCTGACTGCAGCAAAAGAGATCTGAGGAAGGCATTAGGAACAACTTTCCAGTTGTTCTGAGCACTGGACTGTTGTAGGATCTCTGTGGTGAGAAGTTTTTAAGTCAGTCAGTCATTTCTCAGTTGGTTGTCCTGCAGAGTGAGGAACGAACTGGAGGTTTCTAAAGGTCTTTTTTCTAGCCCTGTTTTCTTAGATCATTGATAGTTCCTTCGAAAGCATATTTCTCATCTGTCCTGGAGGTGAAGAAAGATTATGGATCATTTAGTCCTCCTCCACAAAGCTTCTACCAGTGGAGTTTGGAGGGTAGTTAGCATCCAAGTGGTGAATCCAAGACAGTCTGTTCAGGATATTTTGTTTGCCTTTTCATTCAATCCAGGAAGCATATTTTCTGTGGTGCTCTGAAGTCTAGGCAAACCTGGAGCTTACTTCTGAGCTTGTTAGCGAAAGGCCTGATTCAGACTAGCTGTTTCTGGACAGATAGAAAGAAAACAACTGAAAGGAGGCAGAAGCCTTGTCTTTAGAGGACAGTGGAAAGCTGTGCATGATTATTGACTGCTCCTTCAGATAACTTCCTTCTGCCAGACGTGCTTGTGACATTATTCCTGATAATTAAAGTCCTTCCTATCTCTTCAATGTACATAATTGGGGATGGTGAATGAGTTTCATGTCTACCACCCCTTCTATTTTCTCAGTGCCTCTTGGCCTTTTCATGTCTCTTCTGCATTGCGTCAGTGCCTCCTGGCAAATTCTGTCTGTGTCTGTCTCTCAGATAGAGCCAAGTGTGCGTCTGGCCTTGAGAAATAATCATAAATTTTGTGCTGTCAGGAGGAGAGGCCGGGCCAATCTAATTGAGATTTTAACCTGTAGTTCAAGGTGTTTTAGGGATTTCATATCACTTAACCCATCCCCTCTGGGCATCACTTGTGTCTGACATGTAAATCAGACTGGAGGAATAAGAGGAACAGGTTGCTTAGTGCTGCAAAAGAAGGTTGTGAGGCAAACCTGTGCCTTTAAAGAGAGTGCCTTCTAATAAATGTTATCTGCAGAGAAATACACCAGCCCCTGCATAAGTAGTTAATGTTACTGCTTCAGTGTTGGCTCATAAAACAACTTTATCGCCTCTATGACGATAATGATTAACAAGCTGATTTACAAGGGTGGGGTCACAAAGCCATTTGGCAAATTTAGCTTGTCTCACAGTGGCAGTGATACAAAACCCGAGTTTTACAGTATTTTCACCACTTTACCTGCAATACTTAGCGCTGGTGGCCAGGCTCTTAAGCAGAGCAGTAGGAGCAGGTGCTCCTTTATAAGGATACTATCTGGGCTTTCCTCCAGTGCTGCTGATACATGAGGAAACTGCAGGTCCCAGTCTGAGGATTCAGAAGCGTCAGGGACATTTCTAGTTCCCATCTCAGTGTTTATTCCCTGATCATGTAGCCACGGTGAAATGACAGTGTTCCTAGACACACTGTTACATGATGCCTATGGTTGTTCACTGGCCCTTGTGCCGTAGCTGGCAGAACGTCTACCCACAGAAGTGTGTAGATTTATCTTCCTTCTCTTAGATTCTGCATAGCTTCTGTTAAAATATCCTTCATCTGTTGATACTTGGATCTTAATATAAGGGGTTTTTTTAAAGTGTGTCAGATTTTACATTCATTATATGGTACAAATTACTCAGACTAGCACATTTAATCCAAAAGTTATTTTAATCCAGAAACCCTTTATGTGGTTTTAACATACTGTGACACTGTTCAGAATTTAGACTTCTTAACCTCGGCAGTTTCTCACATTGAGCAGAACAGTGTATCCAAAAGCTCAGCAAGCCATATTCCCTTTACTGCCTGTCTTGACAGTCCTGATGTAGGTGATCAAAGGTATTTATGATCTTCATACTATGTAAACATCTACTGCACTTTTAGAAGTTGGTAAAAATGCACAGACAGCGTAGGAGATTTGATGATTCTCACTCAAATTCACAACATAGACTCCTGCAGGGATGGAGATCTTACTCATTACCTTGTGCTTCTTAGCTAGCATGGCTGGCAGGAGCCCTGCCCTCAAAACAAACACTCGCTGCCCTGAGAAATGGCTGAAAACTGTACTGTTTTTTCTTTCCGGTCCAGAAAGTTCATCACATCTGATAGATTTCAGTATTGATTCATGTGGCCATGATGCAGAGGTTGGGTATTTTTGTGGACCTGATCTGACAGGTGGGCAGAAGGCTATGGAGGTGTTAATTGAAGTAATAGTGAGTTACAGCTAACTAATTTGTCCTTCTTTTTCTACACATTTCTCCTCTGAAGATGTGATATTATCTCTTTGGAAATGGCACAGTGTGAGTTTGGAGGGGACTTCTATGCTTACCTTGTCTAATCAATATTTGATTGCTTTTCAGTTAGACACGGTCAGAGGTTTCTATTAATGTCTTTCTAATTTGAACAACTGTGAGAGACTGGAACAAACTCTAACTGATTCTGTAATAAGGTTTTTTTCATGCCTGGTTTTTGATCTTGCTCTGTTTTCCAAATAGAAAGCTATTACAAGCCTTTAGTTTAGGTTACCATCTTTCTGGGTTAAAATTCTCAACAGACTTGAGAAGTTCTGCCACTGTTCCCTTGGCCACTTTTCTAGTTTGGTTTTTAATATGAAAACATATGTTGCAACACCATATTCACTACACTGGTCTCCCATGGGACTAGTTTGTGCAACCCTCCTTCATGCAGGTAAGTAGGTTCTCATACAAGGACTCCTTGTTGACTGTAAAGAAAAGACAAAGTGACTTGACTTCTCTGCTGTGTGTAATGGGCTGGGGGTTTGTGCTGCACAGTGGCAAGGCAAGGGCTGGGAAGTGGAGGCCTTCAGAGACGGACTTTATCAGCATTGTGCTTGGCCTGGAGAGCTGGGATGAGGGATGGAGTCAGGACAGAGCTGTACCTCAATATGTGTCAGAGATGAGGGGTCCTGCCTCTCCTCCAGTGCTGGGCAGTGTCATGGGCTCAGAAATGTGTTGTAAAGGTAGGACGCAGGGACACTAATGAGAGTCCCCTGGGCAACACCTGATGGTCTGTGGATAATGGCCCTGTTGTGTGCACAGTGGGCCACTGAGGAGAATTTCTCTGGCTTGGAGGATGCTGTGGTCTGTGGCCTTTCCAGTTCTTATTCTCTGGAGACAGATGGCTGCCTGCTTGGTTCTGAAAACATCACCTTCACAGAGCAAGGGAACTATGAGTAACTTTGAACAGAAGGATCACAAAACCTCTGGGGGCCAGCAGCCCTCCTGACAAGTAGTTAAACTTTGACTAATCACACATTGCCTCATAATCATATTAATGTGATGTATCCAAAGGGTTTTCAATTTGTACCCTAGCCCCTGCTGCTTCCTTTTAGCTTCTTTGTCTTCCTGCTGGATCAGGAAAATCATCACCTGGTGCATGTGTGCCCTGTCTTCCCACTGCACAAGCCTTTTACAGCCTTTGCTAACATTGGCTTGTCCATTGGTGTTCAGCAGTCCCTGTATTTCCCCCCCATCTCACTCATTCAGAGCATAATTGTTTCTTTGGAATTATACCACTCCCCAGCTCAACAGTAGCACAAACATGTACAGAGAAGAAAGTTTGATTTGCCTTTATTCATAACTATGACTTGGATAAAAAGTCTCTGTTCTAGAAATCACGTAAAATAATTGTCCCAACACCCTTTAGGCATGCGTTCAGATACTTTACTTCAGATACCCCTTTAGTTTCTCCCACTACTGCAGACCAGTCTGCCTTCCCCTCTTGCTCTTCAATACAGTCTCAGCTTTTCCCAAGCAGGAGGCTAGGCAGTGGGGCAGGCGACTGCTGCTGCTGGGTTTCCTGGTTTCTCCTCTTCCTTCCCTGGCAGCGCAGGGCATGGATGCTCTCCGCAGTGTGGGCAGGGAGCCTGTATGGGAGTCTCCTCCAAAACACAGTTTGTCCCATTTAAGGTGGGGGATATGTGGCAGTTACTGTAAAAAGCAGTGTTTGTTTTGTTGGTTTAAATTGTAAGTGCTTTGAGGGCAGGGCCTGGCTTTTATGTATATACATCTGGGTGTGTGTTTTTATACAGTTCTTAATGTGAGATATGCAGTTAGGAGCTGCAGTGTGCAAAGGCTTGGCTTTCTGTCCTGTGGTAGCTTAGAGAAGTGTTTTTCCAGGTACAGAGGGATAGACAATGATTCTGACCTGAACACTGGGGCTATTCAGAGACACAGCTTGCTTTGGACCTCTGGACACCACTGTTCCTTTTGTTGTCACCAAGTAGTGCACCCCAATATATTCCAGATGCAACAGGGATAAGCTAACTGCAGGAACATGGCTCTGGGTCCAAAATTATGTTGGTATGTGTTCCTTGACCAGTTTTGGAAGAGAAAGCTGCGTTGTACCCGCCATCAGAGGATAGTAGAAAAGAATCTGAACTCAGCAAAATTTTAATTTGTTTTAAGCTTCATGCTTTTTTTTTTGAGAGACAAGAATATATTTTTAAGCCTTTGTTAGGTGCATGCTGAGGCTTTATTATATTACAGGGGTAAGTCAATGGTGACATTTTTGGTTTCTTTTCCTCTGGCGTACTCTTAACTTAGTTTTGTCCTAAATTACCACGTTTCTTCTGGAATGTGATGTACTCTTCTGCAGCTTATAGTGTGTGATTTCACAGTTTCTCTATTTTGTAAACTTGTTCTGTAAGCTTATTTTGTAAACTGAAATGTCCTTAGGAAAGGTTCAGGTCAAAGCTTAGGAGTGACTCCAGCAGTGAGAACAGACGTGTGCTGGATTAGACTGCATGGGGGCTGTGGAATCTCGGTCACTGAAAGGCTTTAGTAACAGGTACAGCTGTAAAGAGTGGCATAAATATTACTGGCTCTGCCAAGATGGCCTCTTGAGGTCTTTTTTTTCCTCTGATAATTTCCATGATATCTGGATAATGCATTACATTTGATTAACACACTGCTATTCTTTTAATCACTTGTGTTTCCTTGAAACTCAAAATCAGATTCTAGCATCAGCTGGGAGAACATGCTGAGGTTCTTCCATTGTGGTTCTGGGATGTCTGAACTGACTGACCCTGGGCCCCTGGCTTTCACAAGAGGAGTTTTGACAGTTTTGATTACATGTCCCGTTCTCCTTTTCCCAAGCCACAGAACACTCACTGCAGAACTGTTACCATGAAACTCCTATTGGGGACAGCAAGTAGATATCTTCCTTTCTGCTTGCCCAGGGTCAATGGAGATGAGGATTTTATCCTTATTAGCTGCAAACACGAATGAGAGAAGGCTTCAAGCAAAAGTCATATCCTGTGCACAGCCTTGAGGTCTCTGATGAAACAAAATAGCACAAAATTTACAGATGCTAAAAACAGTGATAACATTGGTTTGATGCTGCATTTTGTCTTCCTTCTATAATACAGTAAAATGGCCTGTAATTCATATTGCAAAATTGGCATGCATGGCTCTTTGAAGGTATCATCTTCATTGTATGTCTGCAGTGGCCAGAATTACAAGCCCACCCACTAAAGTGCTACAACAAGCCATACAAATAAATAACCGGGGGCAAATAATACCAGCTCCTCAAGGGCAGCTGCCCACTCAATCTGTCTTGCTTAGGTTGTGAACTCTTCAGCACAGGAAACCTTTTGTGCCTCACAATCCTAAATTCACCCACGGTGCTTAGGACGGAATAGATCACGTTAATTTTGTTTATTACATTGTATAAAATGTTATTTCAGTTTAGTGATTTAACTTTTAAATCGTTGCTGACAGTGACATTAGTACAGACTTAGAGAGTTTGTTTGCAGCTGTGACTTGAGTCTGGCATTTTAAGCTGAGCACTTGTGGCCTGAGGTGGCTACTGTAGCTTGAAAATTCTTTGGAAAATATGTATGTATTGTGGTTTATTTATTATCTTCGTATGAGTATTTCATCTGTTAGTGCTAAATGGATTTTTGGAGGGTGACTGTAGCCGTGTCTCTAGCTGTGTGGCTTCACTGTTTCTTTCTTCCTGTTTATTGAATACTGGCAGCTTTTGTGTCTTTCCCCTGCTCCCAGCCTGTTTGGCTTTCAGACCCTCTGCAATTCAGGAGTCTGCAAGAAAAAAATTTCTTCCTTCAAAATGAAAAACAAAACCCAGCGTAGGGGAGCTAAATTAGCTTCTGACCATCTGTTAGAAGGTTAGTACTACCACTGCCTTGAACTATGGCTTCGCTTTCGTATTTCATGCAGCAGCTTCTCTGCATTGTTTATACTGTGGTTGAAGGGGATATTCCTATACCAGGATGCAATAGGAACGTCATTTTTCCTCTGACATG
Organism: Pseudotriccus pelzelni; assembly: GCA_035584735.1. Taxonomy (NCBI): domain Eukaryota; kingdom Metazoa; phylum Chordata; class Aves; order Passeriformes; family Tyrannidae; genus Pseudotriccus; species Pseudotriccus pelzelni. The sequence goes on along the minus strand of JAWMRA010000164.1, from coordinate 26,652,037 downwards.
AGCAGATGTCCTATCTGCAGCACTAGCAATAACATTGCTGCTTCCTGTTGTTGCAGGTGTTGTTAGCAGGCTGGAGCTGAAGGCAAAGAGGGGGCACATTTCAGCCAGTGCCATTCAGTGTCGTCAACACCAGTGCTACCTGTGCACCTCCTTTTCCAGGTGTACTCTTTAGCAGTGACTGTCTTATATAGTGGGCAGGGAGTTTCCCTGGAACACAGATTTATTTCCTGGCTATCTTACATTTGCTTCCCAACTCTGTTGTTCTTCTCTGCCTTGACTTCTGTGCTTTCTCTAGATATGTTTACACTAAATCCAAATTACAAGTGGTGTGTTACCATATTTAGGGAAGGGGTGCCTTAACTGAATCTGGCACACATTTAAGTGTAAATCTCCCCACTCCTAGGTTTCAAGGCACAGCCTTGTGCACGTCTTCAGTCAGCAATTATTGCATTCTTTGTCCTTTTTACAGGAGTTTGCTACCAAATCCAGTGACACATTTCTTATCACTAATCTGGCAAGCTGCCATTCAGACCACAGGAAGCCCAGGAGAGAAGAATGTACACTTAGGGCCTTATTCCATCCTCATTATTCCCTATAGCTGCAGAATTCCTTAAAGTCTCTAGAAGTTTGATCTGAATGGAAAGTATTTTGCCTGAATAGCACCCCTTATTGAGGCATTGTCACCGAGTCACAAATTCAGATGAGTGTTGTGGCTAGCAGTTTAATCTATATGGCTCGGCTGGTTTTTTTCACACCAACAAGGGGAGTGCAAATCACTTATAATGGTCTAGCCAGGATTGTCTGGCAGTGAGGGACTTCTGGATTTGAGAGCTGGACACTGAAGGGAAAAAAACGCCACTTCCTCTCTAAGACTTTGACTGAGAATTTATTCCTTTTAGCAAGGAGCAGAATATTGTATTTGAATGATTTTCAATGGGAAACACAGGCCCACTAAAGGAGGAAAGCTGGGGTTCTGTTCACAAAATATATGCAAAAAACTTGTGCTTTGGAGGAGAAGAAACAAAGACATAACTGCCATCTGTGCATAAAAAGTAAAAATGCAAATTGTAAGTGTAAGGCAGTATTCTCATAGCTGTCAGTTAGAGATAATGGGGAAGCCTTAAACCCTTTGCCTATTTACTTCTTTGTGCCTGTTGTTGTACTTAAAATGTCTACTAATATTTTATGTTATTGTCATGTAGAGACTTGCAAAGATATTGTAAATTAGTTTTCATGTTCAGATCATTGCTGGTTCACTGGCTACTATTATCACTTGTGATTTCATGGAGCTATAATTGTTGGGAAGTAACTTTCCTATTGTTTTTGCCAGCATCACTTAGCTGCATTTCTATAATAATAAATATTGTCTCAGTCCTTCAGGATATTCTAGTAATTTTGGGGGGGTTCATTCAATACTGTCTTCTCGTTCCAGGTTATTGAAGGAAAGCTGGCTCCTTTCTTGGGGAAGGTGATCAAGTTTGCCACCTCTCATGTGTACAGCTGCAGCCTTTGTAGCCAAAAGGGTTTCATCTGTGAGATTTGCAACAATGGAGAAATCCTTTACCCCTTCGAGGACATTTCTACAAGCAGGTACTCTACTGCAGTGGTGTCAATCATACACTTGATTCACTTTACGGATCATACTCTTGCGGATTCTCGGCCTCCTGACCTCACACGTAGATAACTAGGGACTGGATTCCACTGGTGCACATTTCTGGGCAGGTACAAATCACAGATCACTGGTCTTGGGAGGTCACCTTGAGCAGACCTGGAAATAGATGAGAAGAGCTGCTTTCCATAGCCCTGTAGGTCTCAGAACAGCTCTTCAAAAAGGGAAAAGTCCCCGGTAGTGTCACGCAGCATGATTTATCCAAAGCTCTTCTGAGTTTGCAAAGTGTCCTGAAAAGCCAAATGGCTTCTCTGGAGTGATGACAGACATCTTTCTGGTCTCTGGTGTCCCTGGGCCCATAATGTACTGGGATTGTCCGTTATAAAACAATAAGCATCTAATCTGAAGTGTGTCCCCCATGAAATGTTATGGCTAATGCTCTGCTCTCTCTGTATGCTTACTCCTCTGTGCCTCTGTATGCGAGATTTATTTTTTTTAATGACATTGCTATTCTCAGGTGGCTACAAAGTAAGTATAACTGTATGCCAGTCCTAAACTGTACAAAAGAACCTTTATTTCACATTATGTAGAGTGCTGAATGCCAGATCAGGCACAGGAGTCGCATGAAAAACTACATGAAAAAGTACTTTTTGGCTGTTTCAAATACAGTCATTTTCTCCAAAGAGTTAATTTAAAGGGGAAAAAAAATTGAATTTTTTTTTTTTCCAATTGGAAATTGGAAACAATCAGGACTGATCTGTTAAAAGGGTTTATTAAGAATCTGATTCCCTGTGTGCACAAAGATGTTAAAATACATGTAACCAAGAACTACTCTTCGGGGATTTTTCAGTCTGATCTGAGTTTCAAAGACTGTTTGCGCATTTTATTTCCAGGGTCTTATTGTAAAGAATGCATTGACAAAGCAGTGGACATAAGCTAGACAAGGTGTGCTGCTGAGCTCTGTAAACAGTTTTAAGAAAGAATGTATCTAGGGTGTTTGGCAAGATAGGCTGAGTTAAAAAGAAAGAGTCTAAAATGGCATAAAACATAAGATGGCTGTTGAGACTGTATAAAAGGCTATTGAAGATATTCCCAAAAGATTGATGAGAATGTGTTAAGAACATTTGAGAAGACAGGTGCACTTTAAAATTTGTCTGGGGGATTTTTGTTCCCAAAAACATTATTAGGTCCCGCCCTTCAGCTGAGATCAGACATACCTTGCAATTAGGGACTTTAAAACCTTCTGGAATCAAATATTATTTGTCAGCAGTTCAAGCCAACAGAAGCTGCTCAAGCTCCTGTTTTTTATGTGAATTAGAAGCCAGAAAGGACTTTTGTTCATGTTTCACAAATGTGAAGTTGTGGTTCATGTCTTGCCAAAGACAGCGGTCTTTGTTAATGATTTTAATTAAAACACAATCAGGATGACAGGTTTTCCAATATTTCTCTTTCTGATTTTGTCAGAGATCATCCTGCTTTACTCCTTTTATACTCCTTATCACTAGACCTTGTTTTTTTTCCCCAGCATTTTCCATTTGCCTTCTTAGTTAGTTTTCTTATCTCATTGCTACTCGTGTGTGCACGTGCACCTATGTGAAACTAAGCAGATTATTTCTGTTCCGTGTTTTTGCTCTGGAGACAAGTTATGCCAACAGAGGAGCTTGTATGTTCTACTGTACAGCTCCATCAGCTGCAAAGCAGTGAGGGAGAACGCCAGGTTGAGGGGTTTGGTGTTTGTTTCTGCCTCTTGATGATGAGGAGGTTTCTGAGGTAGGTGTGCTGACCTAAGACAGGTGTAGGGTGAGGAGGCTAATTAGAAGTAGGTAATGTACAGAGTAACCTGTGGCAGATGGAATGGCAAGCTGCAAAAGGTTCATGTGAAGACTTGCAATTATACCTGAAAATTCTGGTGACATGTTCAGCTTTCCTTGTCAATTAAGTGTCGTACAGAGCTCTGAGTGAACAGCTCAGATTTTTGATTTAGTTATACTACTCTGAGTCCCGAGTGTAGTGAGGATTGACTACAACTCCCTTTCTCCATCCTGGTTTTCTGGAATTGCTGTCCACAGCACAGTATTCAAATTTTGTGCTCAATACTAGACTGCCAAGTACCCCGTCTGAAGCTGCTGAGTTAAGGAGGGAAGAGCAGTTGAGCTCTGAAGACAGTTTTTCCTTGCTTTTAAATGATGCTTATTCACTTTTGAGCATGCGGTTAACTCTGCCAGCAAACTGGGCTGTAGGGTTAGAAATATTCAAAAGTGGGTACATGACAGCTTTTGCAGACTTCAGCTCTTTGCTGAATGTTTGAAAAGGGAAGGTTGCTTGTGTGGAGAGTGGGTGTGTATGTCTGCGTTGAGCTGGCATTTGGTTTTCTGGCTACCTCCCTGACCTTTCCTGCCCTTTGGAGAGAAGAGTGACAGCTGTCAGAGTGGTCAGTACAATTCCAAGGTGGTTCTCAGCTGGCTGTTAACCTTGCATCTTCACGGTCTCTTAGGTCAGCTTTGAGGTGAAGAGATTGTTTCTCTCCAAAATATTCTCAGGAGTTTCTGGGTCAGTCTTCAGTAGGAATTTATGAAGGATGGGTCTTCTTTAGATAGATGCAGCTGAGAGAAAAAGAGGGCCCCTCTTGAGGGCTGGAGTTTCTCTTTGGTCTGGTTATTTGCTTGAGTCATTTCTGTCAGTCCTTGGGCAAACAGAGTGAATACCTGGGTTATGCACTCCTCAGGGTTTGAATACACATATATTACATACCCTTCTCTCACTAATCAGTGTGACACATTCCTTTGTTGGCAAACGGTTCCAAAACAAACACAATCAGTTCACTTAATTAGCGGGTCTGTGGGCTGTGCTTGGCAGGCTCTTTACATCCTGCTCAACAATACAGCAGCAACAGTTTGCTGCCTTGAATGTAAGGGTGGGCTCACAAAGTCATAAGCTTTCTAATGATATTTCCTCTCTGTGGCTTTTCTTGGGAGGTGGCCATTCTGCAGAGATCTTAATGAAAGTTGTGACTCGGTAGTTGAAGAGTTTCTTAAAAATTGTCCCATGTTTTTGATGTCTCTTCCAGTCAGGTTGATTCTTTGGTCCCGCATTTCCCTCTTTTCCGTCTTTATTTATGTAAATCTTAATCAGGGTTCTTTCTAAATTTCACAATTTCACCATCTTTTGGAAAGCCTTTAAATCAGGAGAACTGTATTTAAAGCCTCCTGAGTTAATTGCATATTTCACGGAGCAAATTGCCAGCTAATGTAAACTCCCACAGCTCTGCTTTTGCTGCAGCCCTGGCAACTTAAACGAACTGAGCGTCTATCTCCTATTTATTTCTTGCACTAAATTTGCCCCGGGCTTAAATTTAGCGAATAAACATATAAAATTATCCTATTATATCACTTATTTTATATTTACAAGTGTTTCAAATGACTTTAAATATCCTTGGCTATAAATGGGCTTGTTAGAACTATCGTTGCCCGTTTGTTAGCAACCAGGCGCTTCCCCTCAAGTTACTCTCATATTGCTTATTCTTCATTAATGTGGTGAAAAGTTTTTGTTTCTTCATCCTAAAATTAAAACAAACAAACAAAACAACAGAAGTAAAAAGACAATATCTGTGTAGTGGCACTGTTGTCTATAATATACGTCTGGTTTATAACTTAGAACAATTTTAAACAAGTTTTAAATCTTAAAGAATACTGAGAAAATTATCTTTGGAATGAGAATAAAAGCTCATTAAAAAGCATTTTCTGTCCCATTAGATAATTAAGCAATTATAGTTCTGATTAAGATTATTATGTGTTAGCCAGTTAATAAAGTTTTGGTGTTGCCTGAGTGTTGTCATCCTACTGACTACTTTCACAGGCAATTTGATGTGTTTTGCTGGTAAAGCTACTTGCTTGGTTAAGAACAATTTAGTCCATTCCTTGCCTTTTATGTGCTGACTGTCGATGTACGTGAACCATGGAGGGTTGCTCTTTTGTGTTCATATTCATTTATCAAGGCTAAACTGTTTTCACTTCGCTAAGTTAATTTGTTCTGCAGATCAGTTAAGACGTGTAGACCTTTTAAGATACAAACCAGAAGACCCAAGTTTAAAATAGATGTGCCACAGAACAGGCTTGACTGTATCAACCAGCTTGGATGCCTCTATAATCTTTGGCCACCATCCTGATAAGACCTATGAATGTACTTAACTTTGCACATAGTGACAAGTCTTACTAAAGGCTCTGAGGCTGTGCATGCCCAAGTCTTTGCAAGGTTACAGCTCTCTGTGGTATGGATGCTTTGTCACTGGACAGAAGCAGCTCTGAGCAATTGGGAGAATGTTAAAGATAGATACTAGGTGGAGAGACTGAAATAGAGCACTTCCAGGAAGTACCTTGGCACAGGCCAAAGGCGTCACTCAAAGTACGTAATTTTCCCTCTTGCTTTGATTAGTTTGTCTTATGCTAGAAAGCCTTTCCCCAAGTCCAGTTCACCTGAGCTGTGCTGGTGGTTTTAGTACCTGATTTTTTAGCTTATTGGATGTTGATAGTTGGTTCAAAGCACTCTGAAGTGATCTGCTCAGCACTTTCTGTAAAGAAACGTAGGCTCCTAAGTAGATGTTAAGTTCTCTTGGTAATTTAGTTTCAGCTGAGTAGGTCAAAACTGGTCAAAATTTTCTGGCCCACATAATTTTATTTTTGTTTGTGCAGGGTAGCACAGTAATGTTATCTGGAATATGTAAAAAGGAAGTGATAAAATATACTTTGCTTTTTCATCATCATGCTTTTTCATCAAGCATTGTGTTTTGCAACTGAATTAGCTTTAGAGGTTGTTTTTTCCTGCCTCGTGTCAGAGTGTTTTTAAGTAGAACGCTCAGTCTAAAGGCAGATACTTATTTCAAGTACAAAGGTCTCTGCAGGGCTGCCTTGTGCTCTTCTCCCCTGGCTGGACGTGGCAACCATCTTGTTTACAGTTTCTATTTTGCAGCTTCCCTGCTGTGCCTTCTTCCTCACTCTAGATATTTCCATCTTGCCAGTCAAGACCTTTTAATTCTTTCTCCTCCTGTCGCATGCAAATTCCCCTTTTAAGACAAACATCTCTACCTCTCAAATATGGTTCCTTGTAGACCAGGTGACAGCTTTTCAGTTGCTTTTTAGCTCATGAAAGAAAACACTGTCATTCTTAAGTGCTCAGAAATTCTAAGAGTAGCTTGGGAATTTGTTGTTTATGTATTTATTTCTTTATATGTTAAATTTCTTTTTCCATCTTGGGTCCAGGTAGACATGTCTTCAGCATCAGTGCAGAGTTATGAAGTCTGGTTGTCTTTGCCTTTCTGTTTTATTGAGAGCAAAATCTTGGCTTAGTCACAGGATTTTTAGACTTGAGACTGACAGAAAAATGCAAAATAATTGAATCATGCAAACAAAGTGTAATAGTTGAGAGCAGTATGTTAATATTACTGATAATAGTATTGTGGTCTTCAACCCCCACTTTGTGAATGTAAATTCATTATGAACAGGAGAGGTAAAGGGGCAAAGTCCAGTTCTGGATGTGGCAGCTAGCACAGGCAGAGAATATATGCCTGAGTAATGTAAACATGTGAATCTCTGTGGCTTTTTAGCCTCTCCAGTGGTTTACAGGTAATGGATCTATCATGTAGGGCTTTTCTCCTTTCCAAAGTAAGTTAGCTTCACTGACTGAAGTGTAATTGCATGAGTTTCAGATTAAGAGTTTTAATACTGATTTTTATGTCCCTTTACTGATTTCTTGGGAACTGCTGTTTACAGGCCACATTACTTGGCTTGGGATCTCTGAGCTTAAACAACTTGCAGAGCACAGTGCTGAGGTCAACAGTCAGTCCTTAGTTCTTCTGCATGGATAAAAATATGGAAGTGTATGTAGATAAGTACGGCATAAATCCTGGGAGCCACACCTGGGGAAAAGCTGGGGACATGCTTCCCTCCTTGATCAGGAGTGACACAGCTCTGCGAAGAGGGGTCTGGGAGCTGCAGTTCCCATTGTTCCTGCCTGACCCTGCTGCCATGCTGCAGTGCAGTACCTCAGCCTGTGTACACAACTGTCATGGGAGGATAGCACATGGTTAAATCAAGCTGTTCTTGTTCGGCCCTGGCCCCTAGCAAATTGTTCTTTGAGCACCCAAAATGAAGGCCTGCTCTGTGGTTTCTCTGGAGGTAGCAATGCAGAAGTTGACCTTGAAGGTCCCCTCCACTGGTGCAGCACTGGTGGTTTTCTCTCCCCTCCAGTGAGTTGCCCACTTTTCTCCTCATTTGTGAGTCTTTCATATATCTCTGTCCACTTTGCACATCTGCTGGATGCAATTGACCTTAGCAGTGGGTGCTGGCATGACAGGATGAGGGGCAAGAGACAGCACAGACAGGTTAGCCAAGATAGGGGCTTATTCATGCATCCCCCTGCTGCCTGGAGTGCTTCTCCAGCACCTCGGTCTAACCTGTGCTGCATAAAATGGAGCAGACCCTGATCCGGCAGTTTTCATGCAGGGGCATTGGGTAGTGTGTCGTTCAGCCACCCTGGGGTGGCATTTATTAAAGCAGCAGTGGTGGTGGTGTTAATAGATGTCGTGTCAGGCTCTGTTTAGGCTGCTCCCTGCAGCTATTCCAGAGTGCAGGCCATGGCCGCTGTAGCTGGGGAGCCCCATCAGTGCTGGCTGGTGGTCACTGTACACCCCTTGCTGGCTGCCGTCTGTAACCAGCTCACCCCTCTGCGTTGCTTCCCCCAGCACATGAGCTGTGCCAGTGCCTGGCAGTTACAGCTCTTTCCATTGTTTCTGTATCGTGCAGGGCCAGCTCAGGACCCAGCCGTGCCATTATAAATGAGGAGACTCTGCTGGCTTATCAAGGGTAACCCCTTCTGATGAACAGGTGTATGGAAAGGAAAACTATGATTGTGCTTTGAATCACTGCTGGTTCCTTGAATTGATAATTTAGAGTTATTTTCAGATATATAATAATTTGAGGGACTGAATAGTGGGCCCTTTTTTGTTTCATCTTCAGAGGCAAAGTTTTCAAAAGCAAATCTGAAGTATTACAGTTTTTAAGTATAATATATTAAAAAATCCCCACAACTGTGTCTGGTAAAGACCATGTGTCATACAAGGTGTTATCTTAACAAACTCCTTATAGGGACAAATCAATGTCATATTAGTGCCAACTTGCTTCCATTCATTTACTACGTGGGCGTCCCTCCCTAGGCAGGCTCCTTGCATTGGTTCCTAGGCAACTGGAATAATATTGCTGCACGTGTGTGTCAGGCATTGATTGCCTTTGGGGCTTTTTTTGTGTTGTAAGTGAACACAGGCTAGTCCATTTTCCTTTTCTTTGTGTTCTGCTAAAGTCTCTGAGAGTTTTGAAGGGCACGTCTGTGATATTCACAGCTGAGCAATTCAGAAATACCTGCAGACAGGCACATGTGCTTAGTGTGGGATGGTCATCATGCTTGAATCCCTAGGCAAGGCTTACTTCCACTATTGTGGTTTGCTCTTTTGGGGTTTTTTTAATAGCCAAGTTACAGGTATTTCAGTATTTTGGATGCTTGACGAATGTTTAGCATCCTCTAAGGAAAATGTAGTGAACAACCCCATTTTATCTTGCTTTTACTCTTTATGGAGGGACAGAAAAAACTGAAGAGATTACTGAAATTAATTTCAAGGGCTTACTTGCTTGACCAAATGTATGCAAAGTCTAGCACAAAGCAAATGTTTTTTTAAATGGAAAAATGAAAGTTAATATATAAAATTACAAGAGAAAGGGTGGTGGGTGAATATGGCACTGCAGTGAGACAGAGGAGCTCTTTGCCCTTCTCAGCTCTGCTAGGAACTCCTGCCTGACCTTGAGCAAGCCAGTTCACCTCTTGCTTCCCATGTGAGGTCGGAATGGTGCTGTATTTGCCATCTACTGTTTGTTCATTTCAGGAATGAGCAGCATAACTTTGAGCTGCTTTGATTCCCTAATTGGTGTTTGGAAGCCAAACAGGTACAGCCCATGTGCATGGTACCGAAGGTGTCCTGATAAACCCAGTAGGTTCATCCAAACACAGTCACACTGGTCAATCTGGCAACAGGTAAGGTTCCTAGGAGACAAAAACCCTGTTGTTCAGATGACATCCTGGGCCACCTGTTGATCATCCCTGCTTTGTTTTGTCTGTTTAAGGTGAAAGGTCTTTGAAGCTTTTTTGTGTTGCACCCCCCTCTTTGGGCACCTGATCCTGCATGGTGGTGCAGTACAGAGGAGAAATATGAGTATAATCGATTGGTTGTGCAGCATCTAGAATTACTTGAGCCATAATCCTGTGGAACATACGTGGAAAGCATAAAAAGAACATGCCAGAATTCAATTTACAAAATATTGTTATGTATATATTTTGAATGCCCAGATTTGATGAGAGATACTAACATAGGCACTTCCTCAGCATACAAGGAATGATTATATGCTTTTAATGTAGAAAGGCTTTTCTTTTGTAACTAGTAATGATAATAATAAGAGCATTATAATGCCTGTCTGGCTGTGGAAAGCTTTGCCCTTTCTCTTATGCTTTCCAGTGTAATAGAAATTATTTAGAGGATTGAATAATTCTCTGCATTTTTGTTACTCTGGTGTTCAAACAAGTAGAACATCCTTAAAACAGAAGTCTCGACAGAAATTGAGTTAGGTCAGGAAAGAGGAAAAAAAAGAGAGAAAACACCAAAATAGAGAGGAATCTATTTCAGCTGCCTTCTTAGAAGACTCTATTCTGTATGAAAACAACGTACAGTGTTCACTAATTCTTCAAATACTGTTTGAAAAATAGCAAGATGCTGTTAATGTGCAGTATCACAATATCATTCATTAAAGAAGGAAACATGAAAGGCCTGAATGGCTACGGGCTCATAAGCTTATTATCAGGAGTGTATAGAATTCTCACAAAAGATGTAGGGACTTTTTGGCCTCTAGACAAAGAGGAAGTCAGGAGTCAGAAATAATACCTGAACTGCGAATTACCTATGACAACAACAAGGGTTATGGGAAAGGTAAGTAAGTGTAGTGAACTATTAAGTCAGCCTTTTATAGGCTACAAAATATATTTTATTTCTCCAGAAAAAATAAAGTAATTTTGGAATACTGAGGCTTGAAAACAGCAGTAAAAAACCCTTATGAATCTCAATGTGGAGATTAAGAAGCAATCTGTTTGTAATATTCTAAGAAGGAATATAAAGTTGATGGGGGTTTTGGTATCACTGGAGAATTTCTTGCAGTGAGGTTAGAAACGGTCAACCAGTTGACCTTCCAGGGCAGTTAAGACTGACTGTATTTGATATGATGAAAAGCAAAGCTGTAGATGGTTTGGGGTAGTATAGCTCCCTCACTTGAAAGGGAGTAGCTTGCCATTTGCACAAAGGCAGAGCAAGGTCAGCACTGCCCCCCTGCCCTGGTGACTCAATTCCTTTGGCAGTGAGGGGGGGATACAGGCATGCTGATCCAGGTGTGCTCTCTACATGTCCCTGTGGAGAGCGAGGGACAACTTGGTTTTCCGACTCAGAGAACCTTTCCTCCAGGCTGCTACTTTGTTGTTGTCTGCACACCTTGATCGGGGCTGGGAGCACATCAGCCTTCACCAGAGAAAGCAGAAAATAGGTTTTCAGAGCAGCAGTAAGGGGTGGGGGCACCAGAATGGAGTGATGATGGCAACAGTGGCTGCCGGTCCTGTGACATCCAGGGTTGGCTGTTTGTGCTGTTTCTGCTGAGTGCCTGGCCATGTGGGGTCCTGGTCAGAGCCTCAGCTATTGCACCAGCTCAGATAAATAACGGTTCATACATTTTTTTTCTCTCTTTTGATTCTGAGGGATGTGAAAGAAGTTTGTTAATTTTTCCACTGAGCTCATTTCTGAAAAACGAATTCATATTAATTTAAACACCATCAGTCTTTGTTTGCTCTGCTGATGGCCTTTGACTTGAGAGAGCAGGTGTGCTGGCTCCTCTCTCATCCTGCTCCATCCATTTCAGCAGCAATTTCTGATAGGTTTTGTCACTTTCATGCATGCTATGGAGAAATACTGGGCTAGCATGGGGAGTGGCAATGCAAGAGCACAAAATTACACTCCTCATCAATCATTACCCTCTAGCAACTTCCAGGGCACTGTAAATTGCAGACTAACAGGAGAGAATTAGCTTGATAAAATCACCATTAGTGTCAGGTCAGAGTGGTGTAAAGTTTTAAAGACATTGCTATCCACTGTCTCTTCCTTGTCCATTAGTGTGTCTGTTCCTGTAGATCCCAAACCAGCAAAGCACGTAAGCACATGCTTTGTTGGAGGCAGATCAGTAATCCCAAGGAAATCACTGGGATATGAGTCCTAAGCATGTGTTTATGTGCTTCAGTGGATCAGGGCCATAACACACACTCTCTGAGCACTAAATTTGTAAATAACTCTGTGTAAGCTAGTTTCTTGTTTCAAAAGCAGATTTAGACTCCGTATCTGTTTAGAAATATGAGTCAAGTTTGACTGCCCAAGAGCATGGAAGCGAGTAGATGTACTGCATTATACTTAGCCTCTTTCACCTTGCTTTTCTTGCTTGTTACTTGAGTTTTATCAGTTTATGCTAGCTGGAAATGTGCCTCTCTAAATCTCTACATAGCCTTCTCAAAGCTCTGCAGTTACTAAAATTTAGGCCGTGTTTGGACTTTTGCGTAAAACTTCAAGTGCAGCCAGATCAGGAACAGTTTTAAAGAGTTCCAGGTGAGATGCAGACACAGCTGATACAGCTAATGGGTTGTGTTACTCACGGACTTACCTCAGTATTGCCAGACCCCATGCCAAGTACTGCAGTTTGCCTGGTGGCTTCTCAGTATTTGGGGTTTGTTTCTTCATGTTTTCAATTTTTCTTCACATTTTCAATTTTTCTTCACAGTCTTGAAGACGAGAGCCTTATTTCTGTGAGAAATAAGTTTAATGCAAGCAAACAAAAACCCTGCTAAGGTTATAACAGTGGATGCTTGGATTCTCATATAGTAATTTGACTACAATAGCTGCGAGAAGGAGAAGTGCAGGGCATGTCAAGATGTCCCACAGAATCACTAGGGTGACCAGCACCCATCATTTGTATTTCAGGATTGCTCTAAAGTTGAATGTTTTGTTGCTTTTATTGTTTGATTATCCAACTGGAATCTAAGACTTTTTACCCCTGATGCTTTTAGTTTTTTCTTCGACTACAAAGCTGCAGCGACTTAACTCATTACTACAGATAGTTACTTGCATTGAAAGGCTGAGAATGTCCAACTCGTTAGTTGTACCCGTTCGTGATCACCAGATGTTTCATTGCTCCACAGCTGTTTGGAACCAGGGCTTGATCTGCTGTGACATTATGTCCATTGCCTCACAGTGCTCCAAAAGTAATCCAGTTATCTTGTTTGAGCAGCTGATTTGTTTGAAGTCTCAGTGTCACATTTAAGAACAGAATAACACAGCTTTGAATGCCAGAAGCTATAATTGTGTTGATCTAGTCCAGTCTTCGACAGGACACAGAACAGGCGATATCACCTACCTCTGTTTCAATTTATCCTGTGTTAAATGACAGCTTCTCCTGCTGCTGAAGTGGACTGTTTTTTACTCTTTCCAGGACAGCTGACCACTGGAACTTCAATGAGGAAAATGTCATATTGTGGCTGTTGCAAATCACAGAATCTGTTTGTGCAAATGCTGAAATATATCTTATTGGAAATAATATTGTAACTCTTCATTTACAAACCAAAGCAGCAAGCTTGTGTTTCATAAAACAAAGTTGATGTCTATTCTGTAATACACCTGAGTGCTAGTGACTAAGAAGAAAAGTATTAATCCTTCTAAAAATTTCTATCTGTGAAGCAGAAGTGCTGGAACAGATTCTCAGCAACTGCAAATGGATTCAAATCAACTTATTTTAGTGGTCCTGAGTAGCTTTACACCAGCAGAGGTGTGGGCATACAAAGGGTCTTTTACAAAGCCACTCTTTCGAAATATAATGGCCTTTGAGCTACCAGAATGGTTTCAAGGAATGTCTACTGCCTATAGTCCACATGAAGCCCATTGCATGCTGTGCAATCATTTTGTGATTCAATTTTGACACTAATTTTTGTTTGCAGATGTGAAAGCTGTGGTGCTGTCTTCCATTCTGAGTGCAAAGTGAAGGCTGTACCGTGCCCCAGGTGTGTGCGCAAAGAGTTGCAGAAGAAGCAGAAATCCTTCTGGAGACAACTGAATATGGACGAGAACTTTGAAGAGTCTTGCAACATGTTTGAATTGTCATACCAGAACACATGAGTTCCTTAAGGCTGGGGCCAACCTGAAGAGAATCCCTTTCCCAGCTGCCAGCTCAAGCAAATTCTCAGCTTAGGCAGGCAGAAATTTTTTTGAAAAGTATTATCTGATCTTCTTCATCTGTGAATAACAGCTGCCAAATTGGCTGTAAAGCCTTGTTGGCTTTGAAATACCAATGGCTAAACTGTGTTGAAGTCCAGACACTAGCTCTCATATGAAATGTGGTTTACCTGAAATGCGTTAGGTCTAGGTAATTAAGCACCTGACTTTCTTTTCCACTTCTGGAAAAGACTTTTTCTCAAGGCAGAAAATATTTACTGCCATGACCACATTATTTTTTATGTTTTTTCCATTTAGAATTGCTGAATCATCAACTTATTTATGTGTATTATTTATTTATTAGTAGCCTTGGCAGAGGGTCTGATGGGGTGTTTCGCAGAACCCAATAGAGCAGGAATTATTTTAAATCCACTGTCTCCTGATACAGACATGTGGTTCTGTTTCCTCATGTTTTCAGAGAACTATTTTGAAGGGCCAGTGCATTTACATTTTAAAGGATTTGCTTGCCAAGGAAAGAAAAGGATCTCCCACCAAAGTTATTGGAGGTGCTTACAAACATAAGATGCAGAATTCCTTAATTTATGTTTATGTATTCGTAACCACCCCAGTGAACTATTCCATATTCAGATAAGCAGGGGACTTCCTACTCTTTTTGTTCAGGCTGGGTATATTGTTTCAGCTCAGTCACTGAAGTCCATGGAGTTTTACATTTGTTATTCTTGATCTGTGGAAGGCCATGTCCTCATCTCCAGTAACATGATGTTGGCTCTGACCATTTTGAATGCCCACACTGGTTTTCTTTTTATTTCATGAAGTTAATTTTAAATGTTTTTCTAACCTGAACCTGATAAACTGATAGTCAGGAAAGTTGTCTTGCCCGTTTTAGTTAGAAAATACCTCCAAAATTGTGACACGCTACTTTGCTGTTTTCATATGCAACTTTTGTCCTTCATTCTCTTTGAGCTTCAAGGCATTTTATACTTCGGTAGTGACTTCAGTGGTGGAGACCGAAGTTCCTCGAGGTATGATTCTACTCCACACACCTGGAACACAGGAAGTATCAACCACAGTGAATTCTATTGTGAAAGCGAAGTACATGATGGATTCAACTGGGGAGATGTGTGTCATCCCTGGCAGTATGTTTAATTCATTGCGAGTTCACCTCCAGTGAGCAGTTAGAGATTGTCTTCCTTCCAGTCCACGTCCTTAGCTCTGTTTTCCACACCCTGCAGTGATGTGTGTATTATATACATATGAAAGCAGTCACATATACGTGTGCACACACATCTATATACAGAAAGCAAATACAGTTTTAGAGGAAAAAAGCCAGTTGCATGTATTTTTCCTCTCCTCTCACACAGGTTTGTGAAAGCGTGGAATACTGATCTTTGCTTCCTATATAATCTTCAGACTGTTGTATTCAAGACAGAAAGCAGTCTTGATCATCGAAGCATCTCACTAATTGCTGAAGTATTTTAAATAAAAGAACAGGGTACATCATGCTTACGTTAAAAAGTAAAATGCTACAGTCAGTTGCCTTGTACTGGAGTATAAGTGGTTACCTTTTCCAGCCTCCAGTCAAAGAAAAAGTAGCTAAATCTGAGCTTTTTCAAATTTGAGTGCAACTACTATATATATAGAAGCATGTTTATATCTTGTATACATTAGACAACGAGTGCCTTTCTTTTCCAGAAGTCCTTCTCTCAGTGGGATTCTTTGGAAGGAAGTGAGGGGTTTTCTGTGTCCTTGGCAAAGTACTGTAGGGATCCCCATGTTTAATAAACCTGGTGAATCATGCAACTTTGTCACTAAAATTAATACTTCCCCTACACAGTGGTGTCTTGTCTGGGCTCACTGTTCCTCATGTGAAGTGAGTTGCTTTTGGCTATCACCTTTAAAGGTATAATGTTCCTTGCAAATCCATTCCCACATGAAGAATTCCCGGCGTGTTCAGAAATGCAAACACTGGGGAAGTATTGTGGAATTAGTCATGCAAACAGGAACTGCACTGGTACTGGCTGAATAAACAGTACGCTCCCATGTTTTTCAGCGTGTGTCACTACAGCTAGTCCTGTGGCAAAGCCAGTAGCTCTGAAACTGTCAGAATCTGGCAGGTACTACTTTGAGTTATCTGTGGACATAATGTTAGGTGGTTAAAGAAAAAATGATAGTGCTTTTCTTATTATCATGCTCTGGTATGTAAGATACCTTACATTGCTGGTTCATGTCCAGCTCAGTTTGGAGAAGGCTGCTGGTGCGCACTGTCCAAAACCATGTGGAGTCAAGGAATCAAGGTTCAGACATTACAGACTGTTAGTTACTTTGACAGAGTCCTGATCTCCAAAGTACCAGTTGTGTGTGTGGTTAGATATTTGAATTGAATTCTGGAATAACAACAGAGGCAGCACTGGAGTTGCTCTGGGTTTGTATGGGTATTACAGAACAGTTTCTTTGCTAACAGAGAGTTACAGAGAATAAAAAAAAAAAAGGTATGATGTTGGCAAAATGGCTAGAGTTAGTCATGGATCTGAAACCACTGCCATTACTAATGACGCAGAGCAAAAGCATGTTGTTACAATATGCTGTGGGTGCCCAGAGCACTATGTAAAAGGATTCTGTACAATACAGATCAGATTAATTGCTTTAAAATCCAGTGTTGTTGTAAACCAGCTAGCTCCTAAAATACAAATTCATTTCTACTTTGGAAAAATCATATGGCTTCGTGGTAGCTATAGGAGCAGACCGTAATGTGGAAGATGCTGTCCTCTCAGGGATGCCCAGCTCCTATCCAAAAAATATTATTCCATATGAATGGGCAAGACAAAGTCTTTTGTCACTGCTTTTTGAAAGCATAATGGAAGGCTTGATCCTGCCCTCAGAAGGTGCCGACACAGTAGGAAGAAGCCCTATTAAATTTTCAGGACTGCAAGGCAAAAGAATAAATTGAAATTACTGCTCACACTATTAACTCTCAAAAGACCCGGCTCTAAAGGGGACATTTTCTTGCAAGAGCCACCTGCAAGCAGGAGACTCAGCCTGGGGTTCTGTAGGTGGTTTGGGTTTCAGACGATGCTGTACCTGTGCATGGTTGTCTCTGCTGTACTGACAGTGCTGCGTGCTGCTCCCCACTGCTACTCTGCACGTGGCTCTGCTGTGCAGACTTCTGGATGAGCATCAGCTGGAAAAGTTCCTGGGGTTCTTTGCAGATTGCACTACTCACTTACCAACCCCCCCCCTCACACAGGTGAAATTATGTATTGGTACTTCTAGTATTGTCCTACCCATGCATGAAATAAATTTGAACAATGCCATTTCATTGTGAGTCAAGAATAAAATGTGTCGTGTTTCTCCTTCACAGAGAAGAGGCTTTCATAGCTGAGGAGGAATTGATCTGTAATCCAGTTACTGCTTTTGCTTTGTACAAAACTGGTAATCGGTGTAGAAATAGGATGCTTCACTGCAGTGGACTATAGCTTCACGCTCTACAGGTACTTATGTTTGTTAGTCTGAGATTATTTTAATCTAGGACACTATAGAGATCCTTATTCAAGTTTCTTTTCCTCTTTACCCTGACCATCTGCCTTTCCTTTAATGGGAAGAAGGGTATGCAAACTGAAGCTTTTTTATCTTATCAACCTATAAAAAGGGAAACTTGTATTTCTTGTGTAGAAATCTTTCTCTTACCTTTTTTTTTTTTTTCTTAGGTTGTGGAAAACGATGGGTTTTTGATATGACAAAATATCCTGGCTGGCACATACTAATGTGGGCTCACTGCTGGGATGATAGGAATTGGTAGTTGTGAGGGAAGGGACTTTTTTTTGGTGAGGAACTCAAGTTTTTCACAGTACTCCACAGGCTCTAATGACTCTTTTAGGAGCAAATCATCAGGGTACTTGTAGAGCTCCTCATGTCAAGGCTTCTCTTATAATCAGGATGGTGTGTGTGTTATGAGGGATTGATGATAACGTCTTAAAAGATTTTTTTTTTAAAAAGCAGAAGATGTGTGTTTACAATGAAATCGGGAAGCTGCACAGTTGAATTTTGCTTTTTTCCTGTAGCAACCGAGTTTCCCAGGCTTCCCAAGGTCACTGCCTGGATTGCAGCATATTGTTGATCTGTATAAAAGAAATTAAATAACCATAGTAATCTTCTCACTTCTTTTTTTCTGCTGCTCAGCTGCAAGCCAGTCTCTCCTCTCTTTCTCTCACTGTCTCTGTCCCTGTCTCTACTCCCAGTGCTGAGTCTACAGCCAGACTTGGAGCTTCATAGCTCGTCGTGTTGTTTTTCAACCAGTTGAGTCCAGTCATTCTCTCCTTCGTAATTTGCCTTTCAATTTTCCCCTTCCCAGTAGGAGTGCCTTACAGGACTGTATATTAGCCTCTATCTTCCTGGTTTGGATTTCCTGGTTGCACCTGCTGTTCAGTTAACTTGTAGGCTTAAACTGAAACTCTCCCATGGCTGTGCCTGCTCTTTTGCAGGAGTAGATGAGTAATTCAGTTTGTTGTTCTGCCCTCATGAAGTGAGCTCTACAGGCTGCATACACCAGCTCTAAAGACACCAAGCTGCATGGGAACTCCTCACTTTTGCTCATTTTTGGTGCCTTAAATTTTCGAAAGTGAATAATTTTGTTAGAAATGCTCTGCCATGATGCAGTGTGTTTGCATTGGAGCTTGAAACCCTTGCTCATGACAGTTTCCATCTTGCTAGGATTGGTAACCATAAAATATTTTACTATCTATGCTTTGAGAGGGCAGTATGAGAGAGGATAGCATGGAGATGGTGTTGGTTTTTATTATCTATATTTTTGAGACAACATGGGCTTTTCAGCCAGAAATGCAGTTGTGCTTTTGCGAGACCTTCAGAAGAGGTGGATATATAATAGTGGAAAGTACTGGGAGTTAAAGCAGGGTCAGGTGACATGCAGTTCCTCCTGGAACCACTGGCCAGTCCACACCATGTGGTGAGGGACTCCCATATGGCACTCCCTACTCACATGCACAGCTGGATTTAGTGCTGTGGGAGTGAAGGCGTTTCCTCAAAGCTCAATTTTAATGCAGCCTGGTTCTCTGAAGGATAACCCAGTGAGAGTTTGGTCAGCCTTACCTTAGAGAGAGCGTTAACCTGTTTGAATTTTAGCATTATTTGCTAAAGTATGTGACACGTGTCAGCCTGGGGCACAGGTCCATACTGACTGTGATCTTACAAGTCCATATTTGATGCCAATAGCCCGAATCCTGTTTGACAATGGCAGTGCTGTCACTGCATTTTAGCAGTACAGTGAGGAGACAGCCTGGATGATAATGTGCAAAGTCCTTCTTTACTTGAAAACTGTGGTGTGCCCATGCTGGCCTGATTCCTATCTTAAAATGCCAGTTAGGGTGGTCATTAATCCAAATTGCAAACATGCCACATGTGGTCAGTGTCAGAGGTATCCAGGCCTGGAGAGCTATCAGCTGTCTAGGATGAAAGAGTAGTAGACTTTGTCTATGTGAACAAGTGTCAGTGGCTCAATTATTTATTTATTCCTGTCTAATCCACATGTTAAACCAATGTAAATCCTTGAATACACAGCATTGTTTTGGTGGAAAAAGGATTTGGTTTAGTTTTGCTTGAGCACTTGTCTACCAAGTCGATTTTGCTAAAACTAAATTGTGCTTTCAGGTTGATTTTTAATGGCATCAATACCTGTGATACCAACTTAGCTTATACCAGTCCCTGCTATACTTGAGCTAAGCAAAAGTAAGTCATGAGCAAAACGTGTGTTTGACAGGTATTAAGTGATAAAGGCAGCTCCCAAATCAACTTTAGTTCAGTCGAGGCAGTTAAAAGCCAGGGAAAGCCAGGCATGAGCAGCAGAGCGCAGTGGCTGATGTGGTCTCTGGCAGTCTGGGCTTTCCTTCCTGCCAGAGCACCAGCTCACCTGCAGCATTTGCAGTGAGTGTTATCATTGCTGGCAGTGCACCCTGAGTTTTTTGAAAACCATTACATGTGCGTGCTATTCTGTTAACTTATTTGCAACATGGTTGTGTGTGTTCCGTTGTTCTGTGTTTGCATTGTTGTTTTGGGGTTTTTTTTACTTTTGACAAGGATTTTTTTAAATTATCTGCAACTTCTAGGCAATAGTCTTAATTTATTATTTATATGTAAAAATGTTATAATATAAATTCACTGAGTTGAATTGCTTGTTGACACTTGAGCAGGGTTTATTTGGGTTCACTTGTGACAGCATCAGAGCACCAGTCCCTCGTGTATAAAGGCAACTCTCAATAAACGCTAAAAAAAAGTTACTCGTCCTTTTTAATTTGCCTTCCGATGGGCACTGTACCAGGGGTAGAACAAGCTTTGAAAGAGTCACAGTTTTCTTAAGAAGGCTAATCTGCCAGTGAAAGTCTTACAAATCTAAGAAAACTATGATACTCATTGTTCCTGTGTCTCAGCCAGTCTCTGGAATTACTGTCAATGTCTCTATTGGGCTCTGTGGGTTTGGGTTCCCAGTTAATTTTAAGTGTTTTTGGAAAGCCACAAATTCCTGGATTTTTAATGGTGCTGACCCCCTCAGAAGCTCCCAGGGGAGCTTATTGGGAGCTGTGGCTTTCAGGCACCTTTGGATACAGAGTTCCTGGGAGGCATGCAGGTGGCAGCTCCCACTGCATGGCTGTCACTTGGACCTCTGCTCAGGGCTTTAAATCCTAAGGGAGGCATCTCCCAGCTGGACTGAAGGGACCACTGGGGGCCTGAAAGGGTAGGATTTTGCCCATATTGTAAGGGTTTTCCCACCAATGCAGGATGGAGGAGCAGCCATGATTCTTGTTCTTCTTGGTTGCTTCTGCAGCTCCCTGAAGCCGTGGATTCGGTGACTAAGGATTGGAGCGCTGAGCCGTAGTGGAGCTCACAGGCCTAACCCCCTGCCTGAGAGCCCCCGGAGAAATCCACTCCCAGCCCTATGCTCTGGCAGCTTTCAAAGGGGAGGATATATCTCCTCCCTCACTGTTCTCCTGTCCGTCGTCAGAAGGACCAGGGGTCCATCAGGAATGTCAATCCTCTCTCCTGCAGGAACCTTTGGACTTCATCCCTGTGATGAAATCAGCTACAGGCAGGGAGTTAATGTTTGATGAAGATCACACGAGCTGCACAAGAAAACCATGTGCAAGGCCTTCTCTTCCTCCTTATTTGCTTTACAAGGTGAGCAAATTCTGTTGTGACATATCCTTGCCCTTTCACTGCCACCTTCCCTCCTCACTTCACCCTGTAACAGGTGGTGGGGAAAAGCATCCTCACAGAGCAGAGGCCATGGGGACTAGGAAGCCCTGGGAAGAGCATGCCAATTGCAGCTCCAGGTCTTCTCTGAAAAGTCAGGGCAGTTCATGTTTTAAAAGCTACCCTTTGAGCTCCTAGACCAAAATTAATAGTTCTTGGTTTAATATCTGAAGTTGTCTGCTTTTCTAAAAGGTGATAGAACTGGAATGCAGTTCTTCTTTAGGGAATAAGTGACAGTGTCCACAAGTTTATGAAGTCCTGAGGACACTGTCTAAAATAAATGAAATAGTAGCAGCTCCTTGAGCAGAACTTTGCTCTAAGCTCAAGGAAACAAATCCTTTTTTCTTTAACCTTTTCCATAACATCATGCCCGTATCCATGGATGATACAATCCTGATTACGCTACAGGAATAGAATAACCTAAGTGGAGCTAGCATCCTCCTTCTTTCTTTGGGGACTGAGAGGGATCTTCCAGGTCTGAGGCTTACCATACTTTTTCAGTGAAAGCACACTGAGGGCAAATGAAAATATGCTGGGAGTGTGTATACATAGCTCTGGACTGTCATGTTAAAAGCGTTCTTGTTTAACTAAATACTCTCCAAATTAGTGGTCCCATCTAGAGGCCTGAGTATTACCAGCAGGAGAAGGTGATGAAAAGCATCTCAGATAATCAAGTGTCACAATTAAAACCAGACAAAGTCTACAAGGCAAGCAGGAGTAAATTCCATCCATTTTAAGTGTAGACAAATATAAAACTTGGCATTGAGGCTGTAAACATGCTAAAAAGTCAGTCCCTTGTTTGTAGTAAGTGACTTTGGATTTTCTATAGTTGAGTTTGAGGCATTAGCATTTATTTAAATACTTGAAAAGAAGTTGTAAGGCTCATCTGAAAAGCAAGAGAAGTCAGGTAAGAGCTTGTGTTAAGGGCTAAACTCTCATTGACTTGAAAGTTCAGAGGTGTTTAGCATGCAGGTGCAGTATTATGTATTTAGAGGTGACTAAGAAGGAATTGTTAGTAAAGTTAGTTATTGCTTAAAGATAAAGTGCTAATTACTGAATCTGTGTAAGAAAGTAATAGATGTAATCAGTGTGCATGGAGCATTTCAGTCCGAAGTGCTTTCCTAGCAGTAAAGATTATAAATTAATCACATTTCTGACTGACACTCCAGGCAAATACCTGAAGTGCAGCAACTAAGCCATGAAACACGAGGAATGTCTCTCCACTGACTTATACCTTCACCTGCAAGTGATCCCACTGGTTTCTAAGAGCAGGGGGTACAGACTTTCATGGGAGGAAGGATAGGATGAGAAACAGTCCCCAGCACCATTTTGTCATCAGACATTGGCACACAATTGCCTGTGACGCTGGTGAATATTGTTTGTTGTGTACATATTGCAAAATGTCCTGCTCTGGGTTGGACTCTGCACTTCTGAGGAGTACTTGTCTCTGATTTAACAGACAACATGATCGATCTTTTAAGCATATCCAAGCTCTGATGACTCCAATGAAAGCTGCAGTTTGTGAAAGAACCAGAGCTGGGATCTCAGTGTTCGGAGACATAAGCTGTGGCAGTGTATAAAACTGGCAGATTCCTTGTGAAATACATGTGTTTCTAGCACAGAGTTAACCCTGGGTGATAACAGGTAAAAGAGGGCAAAACCATAATAAAATACAGGTCTCTACTGTAGATATTTACATAGTATTGACATTGCTAGCTGTGCTTAGACATTGATGTCAAGTGTTACTGCGCTGTCATAAAACAATAAAGTACTTCTGTGAAGGGCTTAGGGCAAAGGGGAGGTAGAGAAGTCTCGCTGTGTAAGGCCCTCCTCCAGCATCCATGGTAATCCATGAGAATGTTTCCATAGCTGTCAGCAGGAGTGGTGGTGAGGCCTGCTAGGGGAGGGCAAGCAGAAGCACATTTACTATGTTGAAAGCAGGTAACTAGTGATTTTGTCTCAGGGAGGATATTGCTGCCACCACCACCTTATAGGAGCCTAACACAGCCGATAAGTCCACCTTGCAAGGAGTGGAGAGAGGTGGGGATTCTTCAGAGCAGCAGGGACATCCTCTGTTCTTCCGCAGAAGTGCTGACAAGGACCCATAAAATCTGAGAGATTACATTAAGAAAATACCGTATTTAGGGTGGCAAAAAGGTCAAGAGTCCAGTTTCTACACAGCACACCTTGGACTCTGCAGATGCCAGCTCTAGGCTGTTGCAGGTCTGCATCTCATACTGGGCTCACAGTAGGCTTCCTCTCCACATTCTGGCTGCAGGACCAGACTTCTCAGCTGAGCTCAGTTTTTATATGTAGTGGACCAAACTGAAACGCCATTCTCAGTCAGAGCACTAGCAGTTTAGATCCAGGCACGGTACCTGCCTGTCCCTGGGTCTCCAGTTTGTCCTCCCTGCTCTTTATCTCTGCTCTTCTTGAGATCAGGGCAAGGTTTCTTCTCCAAGCCACACCAATACATGGGACTTGTTAGTCTTGTGGAAAAGCATTGGTCTTTCACTACAGGTGGTTCCTATGTCGTTGTTCCCTGGTTAGATGCCACTGTATGGGAAAGTGTTTTCCCACTTCTTTCCAAGTGCAGGAGGTAATTCTTTTTCATCAAGGTTTTTAGCAGAAGCGTTCCTCATCATAGCAGTCCCACAGCTGTCCTGCAAAGGGGTAGGAGAATTCCTGCTTCCTGACCCTGCTCAGGAAGTGCTTCTCAAAGATCAGTCAGCTTCAAGTAAGAGAAGTATCTCTGTGAGAAGGGACATTTCAAAGCTATTGCTGCTGGTCTGGGTTGTTTTGCTTTCCCTGTCAGGAACCAGAGTGCTTCGTACCTGCTGGTCTTCACTGTTCTCTGAGGGAGCTGATATGAGCTGTTTGGGTACACAAAACACATGGGTAGATATTGAGCACTTCAGCATCTGACCTCATGTCTGTTAATTGTGTGAATTAATTTAGAGACTGGGCAACTGAGTGAGCCTTCCATGCTTCTTTCTCAAAAGCATTGTCTATGCCATTTTCTGTCCCAGATTTTATCTTAAAAGCTAATGAATACAGTTGAAATCTGTCCCTCGCTTGCCAGATACATCAGCCTCCAAACTCCAGGGTTAACTTCATACTGGGGTATCTCTCAGAGTCTGTGGGCTCGCTCCTGCCAAATTTCAGCGTGAGACTGGGTTGGTCCCTGTTGGGAGGTGTCACAGTGGCAATAAACACCTCAGCCCCATGGCACCTGTTGTTCCTTTCATTCCGCCAGTGCTCAGGTTCGCTGTTGCTGGAGATGTGGCCCAGGTTGATTCCCTTGCTCTCAACAGCACCACGGGCTCCTACTCCACAGGGCCACCACCACCACCGCCAAGTGCTGCAGGACACCCTGTCGCATCCCACCGTCCTCGTGCAAAACAAAGGTATGTTGAGCTCCATTCGGTAAGAGGTGAGTAGTCTCCCTCCCATGTGTACCCAGAGCGGACTGCTGCAGCACCAGCATCTTCTTGGCTTTGTGTGTGATCTTTTCCCATGAATGTCTCAGTGGTGTCCTCATCACATGAGCTCTTCAGTCTCTGGGATGGTGAGACAGCCTGGGAGATTGAGATGACCCTTCTAGTTTTCACTTTTTGTGCAGACTTATGAATTTAAAATTATTCACTTTACCCTTCTCTGTAGGAATTTGCGGGGGCCCTTGGGGCAAACTGCTTGGGACTGGCAGGGACGTGCAGGCAGGAGAAATGCAGAGCGGAGCGTGTTTCTCGTGTTTCTCGCTCCTGACGCTTCTCTTTTTTTTTATTGACCCGCCTCAGTGATTGGAAAGGACCCATGTCCCGTGTTCCACCTCCAGCCCCCCTCCGCCCCCCCCACCCGCCCTCGGCCCCCTCTTCTTCCCCAGCCGCACAATTGTCACCGCCAATTAGTGCATTGTTAGGGCACACAATGGCGCTGTGGCCACTGGAATGGGCGGCTTTTGTGCGTCTCCAGTCGGCTGTAGGGGCAGTCAAGATTCATTTAGGGCCTTACACAACATGGACAGAAAATACTATCAGAAAAGCAAAAGGGGGGAATAAAGAGAGAGAGAGAGGCAGCGAGGGGGGTGCGTCTGCTATTCAGGGGTTAGCCCAGCCGCATGAAAGGCCCAAGAAGCAGTGCCACATTGAAGCCGCCCCTTGGAACACAAAAAGGAACCAGGGCTTAATAGTAATTAGTGGGCAAACTGCAAAGAGCACCGTGGCTCTCCAGTGAATTGTTCCTGCACTTACTGCCATCGCTGCCCCTTCCCCCTTCCCTCCGGTCTGGCTGGGAGGGGAGCAGCTCGGGGGTGGGAACTGGCAGCCCTCCTTTACCCACCGGCTCTGGGGAGGCCTCATCTAGCTTTTCTTTGTGGCAGGTAAATTGGATTTCATTCTCTAAAGCTCGTAGCCAATTCCAGGAGGTACTTTGCAGCCAGGGCAGGGGTATGGTTTTGGAGTCAGCACCGCGCCCATGTCAAGGACCTTTAAAGCAGCCCTGGCCCTTTTTGCAGCCTGGCACGACATACCTTGAGGCTGGACTGTGTTTGTCTGTGGTCTGTCCCTCTTCCCCCAGCAGAGACTTGGAGGTCACTGCTCTTGTTGTCTTGCTTCTGTTTCCCTCTTTGCTCATAAAATAATCAACTGTAACTCTGTCAGCTTAGTAAGAGTGAGGAATCTGTTCAGGCTGAAGACCAAACCCTGCCCGCCTTTCTCCACAAAAGTCTGCACAATGCAAACACTTGCCCCCACCTCTTTCCCCTCATATCTTTGCCAGCTCTCAGTCAGACTAAGGCCTTCACTGATATATAGAGAAGTTCTTGAAGCATGTTTTGGCCCAGCACACTTTGGGATTGTCTTGGGTAGCTGCATTAGTGTACAGCTGAATATGTTTAATCTCCACTTCTGTAGAGATCACCTTGTTGCTGTTATCAGTCTCAGATTATCTCCTGAACTGCCCAAACTAGGGTTAGTCAGGAGCCTATGTGCCCAACAGAGTCAGCTATGTCTTGAGAACATACAAAGTTAAAAGAGCCGTAAGTCAGGTTTGACCTCAAATAAACATCCTTAAATATTGAGGAGAAATTCGGAGCATCTTACCCCAAATGGAAAGTACACAGAGACACAAAATTAAGAATCATTCCTTTGATGTTGTCAGGGGATCCAAATAAAATCTATGGAAGGAAGCTGCAGGACCTGATCGTTAGTTGGTTGGTTCTTCTCAGATAATGGATGTGCGTTTCAGCTGTCCTTGAATACAGGGGTGCTGGAACAGATGCTCATCTCAAGCAAACCACACACAGTCCCAAAAACTTAAACTGGGCTCTTGCAGATTCAGCTCAGTATAAATTAGATCAGACACCAACTGACCAATTTTAGTAGTCTCAGTTGGAAATGTTTCCAATCTGCAGCGTGTAAGGTACATATAAATGCACACATAGAGTTCTGGACCACGATCTCACTTCTGTCAGAGATTGAAAATACCTCCTTATTTCCTCTGTTAGCTACAACAGTCTCCTATCTCTTAGATACCTGAGCAAGCTTAGGAAATGCAGATTCTGCTGCAGCACCAGTCTTTTTCCATGACCTGGAAGCCACAGCCACTCTGTATGTCTGTACAAAATAGGTTTGATTGTATTAGAACAGTGAAAATAAGATTCACGACCAAGACTTTTTGTCTGTCCAGAATCCCATCACGGGTTTCACATGAGGCTATGGACAGCACAGCGGGCATCAAGGACTCAGCTGGTGTTGCTGGGATGGCTCCCACAATACAAACACGATCAGGGAGCTCTCAGTGTATGTGTCTCACAGACAGAGCTGGTTGAAGGCACTGTCTCGCAACACAGAACGTGTCTGTCTCTCACCAGCCACAACACATCCTCTCTGCTAATTAGCAACACCCCTGGCAGAGTCTCAGCTGAAGGGATTACACTGTCTTCTCACCTTGCATTCTCCCCTCCTCCTCCAAAGAGGGACGCTTAGTCCTGTCAGGATGCAGCCTGGCTAACCCAGGTAAGGAATCTGCCTTGTTCCCCTCCAGACTGCCTGTCTATCAAAAGGAGGTTTTGTCGCTGGGACAATCAGTCTGGCCCTGACTGAAGGCGCCTGCAGCCTTGCATCCCTGTAGCATAGTGCCAGAGACTGCCAG
The DNA here is from genome assembly GCA_035584735.1 of Pseudotriccus pelzelni. Taxonomy (NCBI): domain Eukaryota; kingdom Metazoa; phylum Chordata; class Aves; order Passeriformes; family Tyrannidae; genus Pseudotriccus; species Pseudotriccus pelzelni. Next base: position 26,624,675 of record JAWMRA010000164.1, on the reverse strand, counting down.
TCTCATGCTCTAGTGGAACAGAAACAGGGAGCAGCGTCTGCAGCAGGAGCCAGAATGGCCTTTTTCCGGTTCGAGACTGAGTGGTCGATTTCCCATCTCTCTGTGGCCATTAGGGCAAATCACAGAGCTCTGCTGTCTGAAAAAGCAAGGAGAATTACCTGTGCTTTCTCCTACTGTTTATATTCCTTGGCTGCTCAGCCCAAGAGCAGTTTGTACTGCAGGTACGTTCAGCACCCGGCACAGGTGGAAGCTTGCACAGTAGTTTGTCTCAGTGCACTCAGTGGAATCCTGTCTACCTCATGACAATGTAATGGCTGGGGGTCTGGTAGTGCCAGTCGGTGGGAGGCCTGGAGAAGGGTTCAGCTGCTCCTTTGTCCCAAATAGTGGAACAATTAAATTCACCGGCATAAGGGAAATATGTACAGCATGAACTCTGCTGCAGCTGGACAGGCTTCTCTGAGCAAAAACTCAACCAAGTTACTCCACTGTTTTCGTGCCGTAATGAAGATGCTGGCCTGTGTGAACCCTATCTTTGCAGCAGTTGTGCCACCTTTTTTGTCAGTTTGTTGCTTATATAAGATCAGTTTGATTGTATCAGTTTGGTAAAAAAGGTCTGTAAGAGGACTTCACAACCTGGTCATCAAATATTTTTGGTAACTCACTTGTGGAACATTTTGGAGCATTTTCCTGCATCACCGGGACATATCCCAAGCAGGGTAATGTCATCGTGTCCTTGAGGTTGCTGCACATGGCAGTGTGGTACAGGACTTAGAGGATGGATTCCTTCTTTTGCCCAGCAAATCTCTTGATGCACTCCAGTTCTGTGACACTAGTCCCTGCCCTTATGGTCATGGAGAGCTGGGAAATTAACCCCTCAGTCTTGAGCTGGAAAAAGACCATTCTGGTTCCTGCTGCAGATGCTGCTCCCTGTTTCTGTTCCACTAGAGCATGTAAGGGTCACTTGCATGTGTTAATTCTTCACATCTGACTAATACCTGAATGTGAATGTTGCTAACAACATCCCTTCCAAAATCACTTTGACCTGTGTATTACCTTATCCCATGAATGACTTGCAGAAGGAAGTCATCAACATGTGTGTAGTTCCAAATAGTGCTAATTGCCTTTCCATCTGTTTCTGGCTCTTTTTATTTGTGTCCAATAAATGTTGATTATGCAGGGATTTAAATGTGTATTTCAACATAATTTGGTTCATTTCATGTGAATGACATGACTCGCTAAATCTTAGCTGCAGATATTACTCCAGCCCTGTGTCAAGCACTTCAAGGATGTCAAAAGCAGATAGGGAAAATCTGAAGTGCCTGATCTTAGCAAGAATGCCTAAAAGGTCAGGGAGAGGACATTGTTTCAGGATGTCTCTGGCTTTGATACTTTCTGGTTCACGGAAACATGAAAACACAGGTTGTGTGTGTTGTATATGAGCATTCTCTTTCTAGGGTATTATAGATAAGTACACATACAGGATAAAGTTTCAAATGTGTGATTTTTAATTGATTCTGATCTTGAGTGAGCAATGTGGCATGTTGTAAAGGAGTCCAATTTCTGGAAATAAAGATCCCTTAAGGTTGCCTCAAGAGAGTCCAGAGTCACTGCATCTGAAAAATCGTGATCACAGCTTCTTGAGAGGTTAGTGAAGAAATGCAGTCAAACGGGCTTATGTGTTTGAAACTTGTTTTGATTATATGAAACACTGTATTTTCAGGAAAGGCCAAACTGAATTTGAACTATTCTGAACAGAGACTGAAGTTGCTTTTAACAATTACAGTTGTTATCATATGTTTTGCACCAATTCATAGAATTTTAAGGCCAGGAGAGACCACCCATAACTGCAGATGTTCAAACTGAGAACAGTTTCTTTGTAAAGTGCCAGTTCAGCAGAGACAGAAAGTTTCTTGGAAACATTTCTGTTTTGACTGACCAGCTTTCTCTGAAAGCCAGGCAGGACCTAAGGAACAAATGCTCACCCGGCAGATTCCTGGCTGAATTCTGACCGGTTTCCCAGAAAGATCCTGATACCCCAGGATTTCTATGTCCCAGAACCTCCCCCATCCTGTGCTCCCAAGGCCTCCCTGTGCAGGGGACTTCTAGGACTTGCACGCATTTTGACGAGAAACCTCCTAGCTCTTCGTGCAGGATTTCTCAGAAGTATGGGCAGCTTGCCTGTTTGGAACAAACTGGTGTGTTTTTTAATTTTATTTTTTATTATTATTATTATTTTGTTTGAAATGTTTGAATTTTCCATAAAACAGAAATTGCAAGTTTCAGCCAGCTTCAATCCAGGCTTGCTTGACTCTGTTCTCCAGAGGATTTTGCACATTGGCCATTGCAAACTTGCATCCTAACTTTGAAATATTTGCCACAGCCTTTTCAGCCAGAGATTCCTCTAAACTGTCCCTCTTATTGCTGGAACGGAAAACTGCGTAGTACTTCTGTCTCTGGAATTAAAGTAATGCAACTGTAACAGATAATATTTTAATTTTGGTGTAAAACATGCAAATAGAAACGAGCTTCCAGAGGTTGTGACCTGAAGCAGGGCCAGGAAAGCATTTTGCCAAAGCTGAACTGCTTTTAGCAGTTTCACCCTGAAGGTCTCTCACAGCAAAGCAGAGTGCAGGAAAAGGGCAGAAAAAGGAAATACCTATTGAGAGATAGTGTGGATCAGAACAGCATTGGTCTGAAGATTAATCAAGCAGTAATTAGTCTATATTCCTGTTATTTCATAGAGACACTCGATAGCTCCCATGTAGGAGTTGGGGTTTTGTTTTAGTCATGAGATCAGAGTCAGAGCTGGTGAAGTCAGGAGTCTGGCTAGGGGTTAGGCTTCTCAAGTCTGCACCTTTGCATGCTGGCCCCCAGGAGGTTACAGGGAAGTGGTGATGGTCCCACCTCAGTTCACACAGAGGGTTAGATGTGCTGTGTGGCAAATCACGGCTTCCTGGCTGTTAAGGTCACTTTTGCTGGAGTTTCAGATCAGACAGAGCAAAACTCATGGGATTCATGGGAAATGCCCTGCTCTCTCAGCTAGGAAGAGGGCTAACTTGCTCAGACCATTAGAGTGGCAAGAAAAAATCTCAGATTCCATGCTTTGAGGCTGCTCATTTTGCAGCTTTCTGGAGAGCTTGTTTCACTTATAGCTACAAGCATACAAATATATGTGTGATACAGTTACCCTGCTTGGAAATCTCAGTGGAGTGAAGTATTTAATTCTGAAAAATGCTTGGAGTAACTGCTTTGCAATGTATAGAGCAGCAAGAGTTTCAGAAACAATCTAAACTGTATTTAAACAGTCATTACTGCTTTCTGGGTAAATAACACATGTTTTTAAAATGGTCTCTATACACAATAGACGCTAACACAATAAATCCTAATTGCTCTGAAGGACCCATTAGGCTCTATCAGGTCAATACATGGCGGAGGTTTTTTGAAAGTCACTCACCCTTTTGTTACATAAGCCACAATTTGAAAGTCCATAAATAAGTATTTGCCCAATGAAGAGTGAGGGCTTTGCCAGGGCCATGCTAATTTATCATGTCAACTTCACTATGGGGACTGTTTTCTTTTCAAGGGCCTGTGGGGGGGAAAAAAAAAAAAGGAAAAGAAAAAGCATAACATGATATGTTTCAAAAACTACATATCTGAAATGTTTCAGACATTTCAGACTGCGCTATACCCCCAAGAAAATAAAATGTAAGGAATTTCACTGCTTTCTCATTATCTCAGCATTGTGTGAATCACAGTAAGGAGATTTGAAGATCAGCCATGGCTGTGGCATGGCAGACACCTGTCCTCATCCCCCCACAACCCTCCTGCACCTTTGGGCCAGGGCCCTGATCCTGCCTTTGCGTGCTGTGGTAGTGGCACCTCGGGACAGGAACATCCCTTTGGTATACCAACCATGCCTCATGGAAAGGGGTCCCAGTGCCTGGGGACACTAAAGAAAACTAATTATGTACATTTTATGTGCACTTATATGTACAAATATTGTTAAGTAATAACTGATGAGTCTGGCAAGCGTGCAGACACTCTTCCTGATTTTACTTTGGTCTTACCTGAACTTCTGGTAGCACTTTGCAAATTGCAGCACTCGTGTCAGGCGTTGCTAGAGTCTGTGTCACTGTTTTGGATTAATTCACTTAGAAGTTGTCTAGTTCCATGTAGCAAATTGGATATGACTGGAGTTTGGCATGGCTTTGTTTTTCTGTAGTATGTTAAGGTGTATAATTGTACAGGTAAATATAAAACCAAATTGTATTGATGTAAGCTAGGATTTTGAAGGGAGTTTCAACGTGGCAAAAAGCATTCAAGTGATATAAATCTGAATTCCTGTCCCCAGCCTTTAAATCATCTGGGCACAAAAGAAAATGTTTGCCCCTGCTGCTGTTGCACTTTTCAGTAGGATTTGGGTGCCAGGGTCCCTCTGCAAATGCCTGCAGTGATTCTCATTTTGCCCTGCCTCCTCACAAAGGGCTAAGAGCCTCTCCTTCGTGTGTCAGCAAGGACTTTGGTCTCTTTTTTAGGACCCCTCCCCTCCAGGTCCTGTATCACGAGGTCAGTGTTGGTGTTGGGGTATGCAGCACGGGCAGCCTGCAGCCTTGCAACTCTCAGGTGGGAAGGCAAACACTTGCATGGCAAGTGGAAGCAGAAGGAACCTGTCTTGGTGCAGCTCTGTGCTCTGTGTGGGGGAAACACTGATCTCCTTTTGTACCGGTACTCAGTGGGTCTGCTGTGCTGGAGCTGGCTGGGGGCTGAGTCATGATGCCAAATGTCATGGCTGTCTGTCCCTGCACTCGTGACAGGTAGGAAGGCACAGCCTTGTGCTGTGCAAACCACCTTCTGGTCCCCAGCACCCCTTCACTCAAGCGGTTTGTTATCAAGGGTCACTGCTAATTCAGGCAGTGCCTGAGGTAGCACAGCCTCCAGCGGGGCTAATTGGCAGGCTGCCCACCAGCATCAGGAGATCAGTCACCTGTGTTGGGCCTCCACTGCTCCCTTCCTGGGAGCTGGACTCTTGTCAGCAGTGCAGACAAAATTGGGATTTGCTGCTTCAAGCAAGAAGGGTCGAGGTGGTGTGCTGGTCCTGTAACAAGAGGGGCAGGAGGTTCCTGCCCTGCTTTGGTACCGGCAAAGCCAAGAGTGAGATCAGTGCTCTCTGGCTTTGTCCTCCATGAGCGTGAGCTGAAAAGCTCTTTGCAAAAGTCTGCTGAGTCCTCTGACAAGGGCAAGGGCAATAGCCAGTCTTTACAAAGGAAACTCAGTCCTTTTCTAAAGTCTTTTAAAAGTCACAGTGTCCTTCACAAAGGCAGTTTGTCCAGGTAAACAGTGTACACTGACAGTCAGCAGTGAAAGAACCAAATACGGAAATATTTATCACCTTTTTTCTTTCTGATCCTACCAGGAACCACGGCATCGCAGCTGAAAGTGCCTCAACAGGTGGAAGGTATGTCTGCAAGGACACACGTATTGTCAGCCTGTGCCCGTATCCTCTGGACTGGAGCCAGGATCAGGGATTAGCTGAACTCCCAAGCAGACCTGCCTAGTATGGTGGAGCTTCATGAACACTTCTGCACGTGGATTAAAGGTAAAGTGATTTTTAATTATTTATGAGTTTCTTAACAACAAAAGCTTTTTCTTAGGGGCAGGACACGCTTTTTTTTTCTTGTGCCCAGTGTTTGGCACAGTAAATTTTGTGCAAACACAGCTTCTGTCAGTAATAGTGCTGGATGTACTGTATTCTCATACTGTACCGAAGAGATGAGTAACAAGCTTATCAATTGTACTTGCGCTTACACCGTATTTAATCCTGTTCTGGTTGCTCTGCTACGTATTCATAAAAAACAAAAAGGAAACAGAAGCACAGAGCAAGCCAACAGATGTCTACCTGGCTCTTAATTGGATTTTATGTGTCCCTAGTGTAGCAAATACAGCATTATTTACAGCCAGGCTCTAAGAATTAGATACATCTGGAGGAGTGGCAAAACCTGAACCAGGCTACAGGAGCTGATAGATTAACTGAAATTAGGAGCTGCCCCATTTTCCTCTTCTCATCTTCTCCCTTCCCACCTATGTACCTGTTGCCCATTGTGTGTCAAACCAAACCAAGATATTGCCCAGGGGAATGCTTATAAAAATGAAAAGTGCTATCAAAAAAGTGAATTTCTGCTCTTGCGGAGCTTCATCAGCATTTTCTAATTGTACAGCAATGATGATAATAAAAAGGCTGCCCCTATGGCTCTCAGCTATAATTTGGATAATCAACTGAAAGCCATAATGAAACTGTCTGTGATTGCTTTCTGCTGGGCTGCTAGTTCACAGAAACTCATTGTTGGGGAGAATTAAAAGTTATGACTCCTGCTACATGGATATGCCACTGTCTTCCAAAGGAACATGTGACTTGTAATTCTCTTATGTATAGCTTTATTACATGTAGAACTTAGAGTGTAAAGCTCTTAATTTGAGATTATTTTTTTTTTAAAGTTGTTAAGTATTAAGGTTGACAGTGCCAAATGATATGCATGCCTAGGATGGGTGGATGTGTGGACACAAAAGATTTCAGGGATGGCCTTAAAATCCCTGACCACTGGTGAATGGTAGCAGCATACCATACTGTCAGTGCTCTGTAGGTACATCACCCACTGGCCACAGAGCAATAGGCAAGCCAGATTTTACTTCTGGGAGGAAGGCAGGAGCTAAGTCATGTTTTGAGTCTTTGATTTGTGGGCTCTGGATGCAGTTAGTGGTATTTTGGATGCATGAGATATTGGGTGTTGGTGTTCCTTAGCATCCAAATGCGAGCTGTCTGTGTCTGTGATGTGCTGTGGGTATGTCTTGACTAGCACAGCAAGTGCTGGATGCGAAGCTACCTTTGGTTCACATTGCCCTTCCATTCACATCCACTGAGAAGGAGTGTGGGGCTCCTGTGCAAGGGCTTGGGAGCGGGCTTCCGCCTTGGCCAGAAAATGGACTCTGTCACAGCAGCTGGCTTCTGAAGTGGGTCTGTGTGCCCTGAACGTGCTTGTGGGCTTCAGGGCTTTCAGGGGACACCGCTGAAAACCAGGCTAGTTATTTAGGTTTTTGCGAATGCATGGGTTGGAGGATTGGAATTCTTCACAGTCAGGCAGCTGAGCGTGACCACCGCGGTGGTCCTGGCAGGAGCCTGTGGTCCCCAGGGCGCCGGGCAGGGACCTCTGCCCCGGCACGGTCTCGTCGTTCGGTCGCGCTGCGTCCCAGCACCTGCCCCCGCCTGGGAGGGAAGGGAGGGACTGGGAACGCGGCTCCGAGGCGGAGCGGCGGGCGACCGTCGTCCCGGCCGGGAATGTGGCAGCACAGCTGCTGCACCCGGGCAGGGACAGTTTTCTTTCCCGCCGAGGCTCAGCTTTCCGGGAACCGGGAACGCTGCACCGCCGAGCAGCTGGGAGCGGGCATCGGCGGGAGGCGGCGGCGGTGGATGCTGCCATGCCCCACTTGTACCCGGCTTGATGTACCATTGCCGGAGCAAAGCAAACGCGGGCAGGACCTCTGCACCCTTCCCTTCCGCGGCCCCCTCCGTCGGAGAGGGGCTGAAGGGCCCGAGGAGGAGGGGGCGAAGCACCGCCTGCCCCCCTCCTCCTCCCGCCGCTGCTTCGCGCCCACCCGCGGAAGCCGCTGGGGCGGGCGGGGGTCCTGGGCCCCGAGAGGGGCCCGGCGGACAAGAGGGGAAGGAGTTGGGATCCCTGCACAGACACGGAGCCGGGGGCGGAGCGGTCACGGGTTTGGCGGCCCCGCCACCTTCTCACTTCGCCGCCCGCTCCCGGACTGCCGCGGGACTCCGAGCGCCGGCGGGCGGGGACGGAGGGACGCGCCCAGCAGGCGGGGCGGGGTGGCCGGGGCAGAGCAGTGTCCCGGCGGGACGCCTCGTTCCGCCGCCCCCGCACTCGGTGCCCCGGGCGGGGGCGGCCCCGGGGAGCCCCGGCGGGGCGGGGCGGGGCCAGCGGCGGGGGCGTGCCCGGGGCGTTCCCGGGGGCGGGGCGCGGGCGCGGCGCGGCGCGGAGCCG